>JAUCMT010000002.1:6110292-6129134 GCA_032357475.1 Enteromius thamalakanensis | reverse complement strand
ATTATCTCAGCAAAGCAGAAGTGCTCACTATCACACATTTAGACTGATTTGTGAACAATGTTTGAGAGAAATGGTAAAATTGTGTATTTGGAATGAATTTTAGATCTTTAAGTCCATCTCATGAAAAATCTAAACAGAAACAAAGGTGTTGCGTTTATATTTTTGTTGAGTGTAATTAATCATTGTGTTGTATTTTTAGCTGAACATTTACAGTCACATTCTGAGGACACCTGAGTCAAAAGGGGTATAATAAGTCTCCTTTACAGCCTACTTTACAGCCTCACATAATGTAAGTCAGTTGTGTGTATGGCCTCCAAAGTGTCTGTGTGCACTCCAATAACATCTAGGCATGCTTCTGATGAGATGGCAGATGGTGTCCTGGGGGATCTTTTGCCAGGCCTGGTTTAGGATATCATTGAGCCCCTGGATAGTCTGTGGTGTTACTCGGTGGCTTTGAATGCTTCCATACATAACGTCCCAGAGGTTCTCAAACTGGATTCAGGTTTGGGGAACGTGAGGGCCAGTCAGTGGCATCAAACCCTTCATTATCCAGAAACTGCCAACACACTCTGGCCACATGAGACCTGGGCTTTGTCATGCGCTAGGAGGAACTCATTGTAAGGTCTTACAGTGGCTTTGAGGATTTCATTCTGGTACCTAACAGCAGCAAGCGTACCTGGCACCTGGAGGTCTGTGCAACCCTCTAAAGATGTTCCGTACTTACCCACAATCAAACCGGTCATGCTAGATAATGTAAGCAGAAGAGTCCTTATTTTATTTTAGCAATATAATTTAATTTATAGCAGTCTTCCTTGTAAAGTGTACTTGTCTAATCTTTCCTTAAAATGTATGCCTCTTGGATTAATAATTCGTTATATAATGCAATGACATTCATGCATTTTTTAAGTGCGGCTTAAGCATCCAAATACTTTTTAGGGTCACTGTACTTCTAAATAATGCATGTGCCTACAGCAAATTTACTTTGCTGAGGATCCTCAGCCATCGCAGTTCTTGCGATTGAATAAAACTACTGAGCTCTTCTAATGAATCTGCAAAAACAAAGAGCTTCCATCATTCACCAATTTAAAAGGTCCAAGACTGTGCAGGAGCAAATGTCACTCTCAGATAACATCTTATCATTGCGCTACCATTCAGCAAGCCTGTTCCTGTACATGATTCGTTCTTGTGGGTCATGAGTTCCTGATAATTGAAGTGCCAAAATGACGGAGGTGACAGCTCCCACCGGAGGAGAGAAGACTCTCTGGAGCCCTCAAAGAACCTCATTTCATACTGTTCTTCTTGAGGTACAAATATGAGCTCCATGAGAAAGCTATTTCCTGATTCTTTCCTGTACCGAATAACAGGAAGCGTGAAGTGGATCTGTGCAGATCCTGAGAGCGCAGTGACTCATCTTTTGGTGCACAACACCTCCTTATGCAGTCACACCCTGCTCCCGGGGGCAGAGAGCAAGACGTTATTCTGTTAATATGCGGTAGGATAAGCACACAAGGTGTCTCTTTTTGGGAAGGAAATCGATGAGTCCTGCTTACACAAGTCTCCAGTGGGAAGTGGGACAGCTGAGATGACTCAAGATTGATCACAAGATGGACACAGAGAGGTCCATCAACTATAGCTGAGCTGGGTTTGCATGTGTGTGTGTTTACATGCATATGTTTTGTACAGTACCACTGAGGGAAAGCAGAAATACCGTCTGCAAATTCCCTCCTGTCCATGATCAAGTCTGGGTCAGCGCTGATAACATATTTATCTTTTTTTATGACCACAGTGACAGAGCTGTAATGGGTCAATGCTGATAAGACCTAAATGGACATGAAGACATACATTATAAGTGTCTAAGCAGAGCGCTAAAAGGCCCTCTTTAAAACTCCAAACTCTCCCAACCTTATTTAATTAAAATGGCCAGCCGATAAAAATGCTTACACACTATTTCAGTCACTTAGAGCTCATGAAATATTTCCCAGTGTGCACTGAGGCACAGATGGAACGAGAGTGATGGCAAACTTACGGGCAGCCAGTGCTCGCACATCAGACAGTTTGTCACAGGACACGTCTCTGCACACAAAAATGCTCTTGACTGGAAGATGGGACCACAAATTCACTATTCTTCTAGTAAAGGGAAAAAAGTAAAGGACTCTCCGTGCCAGGGAACATGAAGTAGTACATTTCTTTCAGAATGCTTTTTTTTCCTTGCCACAGTTGCCCTTGGTTTGCTCAATGGGGAATTTGTAAGGTCCTATTTTCAGAAAAGGTGGTTTGAAACAAAATGTATTGTGAAAACTGTGTACAAATAAACTTGACTTTACTGGACTTCTCTTCAGTGACTAACTTTAGTAACTGTCCATCCTGGAGTTATTTTTTGGAAGAAATTAGTTTTGTTTGACTAGTGAACCTACAGCAATAGTTCAGACAAATATGTAACTATATCATTTTTTTAGTTTCAAACCTTCATGACTGTTTCTTCAGAGTAACACAAAATGTTAATTTAAAAAATGGTCTTGGCTACTGTATCAAATATAATGAAAGGGAATAAAGATTGTTTGAGTAACAGGCTTACAATTAAGTCACACACACATACATATAAATACATATATTGACAAATTCTTGATTAGCTTTGTTTGAAGCAAAGTATGTCAAGTTTTAAATGATGGGGGGTTGGAGGGGGGGGGGGGGGGTCATCTGGTCCCTCAGATCATCCGGTCTTCAAAAAACAAATGGTCTAAATGGTTTGTTCATTAATAAGATTGATTTGGTTTTCAAATTCATTTCATTCAAATGACTCAATGATTCGTTCACGTTAATCTGTTAATCTAATCACAGCAATTAACAGCTCACTGAAGGGTAAGATTATCAGTGACTAAGAACTTGTTCTGTTTCTGACACAAAACTGTACAACTTACAAAATAATGAGTCATTTCATTTGCTTTATTTATTATTATGTGCGTTTGTGTCTTTTTCCAGTTTGAAAGGTCCAGTCACTATTAGTTGTAATTGGAAGGAAAAAAAGTGACCGTGTCTTTTTCTTTTATGTAAGAGGGAAAAAAGTAAGTACAGGTTTGGGGCAACATGAGGATAAATAAATAAGTATAAAAATTGCATATTTGGCTGAACTACTCGTTGTCTTATGATGTGTCCAATTAGCATATCAATCAACCATCTTTTCATCGATCTATCCAACTAACCAGTCCATCGATCCATCCATCAGAAAGGCGATTGTGTCATTGTCAGTGCTTCACAAAGAGAGCAAATCAATAGTCACTGAATCAGTATGTGGAATCATCCATTGAGAGCAATTAACTGAACATATTGTTGTATATGTTCAATGTATACATCGACTAGTTGATGTTGAAGACAGTGTTGTTGACAGTTTGTGTATATCTTTGTAGTTCTGTAGCATCAATGTTCTTTGTGTACTTTCAGTAGCGATTCCACAGTGTGTTAGAGGCTGCACTGCCATCTATTGACATGGTTCAGCAAAAAGTGTCTCTTGAGTTTTCACAAATTACACAATAACTTTCTCAAAGAAGCAACTTGGGAAACACTAATCTGCATTTTCTGTAATTTCGCCATGGGTTTACTTTTTTTTCTTCTTTTCATGTCAACAGACCTTTACTGCTTCTTTATCCATACAGTTATTTACTCTTCCATTGTCTCAACCAATAAAGTATGATAAAACGGTATAATTTATAGTCTAACTTTCATTTTCTCATCACCACATCTACTGAAGTGGCAGCCAGTGAGCGCAAGGATGTTTGGTGACCAAACCACACGGATAACTTCATTTTATCATAGTGAATCCCACCACACATGGTTAAAAAACATTTTTAAGGTGTAATATGATTTTGTGTATTTGGTGTCATGCAAAAAACACATTATTTTCCACATACTGTACATTATGTCTCTCCTCTAAGCCCCGTCTTCTGAACTGGGTCGATCTGTGCAAAGCTCACAGCTCTTAAAAAGCGAGGTGTGCTCTGATTGGACAGCAATCCAGTGCATTGTGATTGGCTGAATACCACAAGCGTCTGATGGAAATGTTAAGAAGCTTACCATAATGTGATGCTGCGCCCCGGTGCTACGACACCAAAACAATGAAACGAGGCATTTGTTGCATCCATAATTACTGATGACGTGACATAACACCATGTCTGCATTTGAGATCGAAGAAACGACAAAGCACTAACTTTACCCTTTACTGCTCAAAACTCGCATTTCACTTTCACAACAACACACAGCGTCTCCTGAACATGGCACCTGCAGCAACACTACAGTGAGAATAATAGTACCTCCTTTTTTCTTTGCGTAAACATTTGGGCAGTGTTTAAAAAAAACCCCACTCTCTGTTTTGAAACTTTAATCTTTGCAACTTTAGGGATCTTTTCTATACACTAACAGCTTGTAACACTCCAAAGAGAAGGGAATTTTTAAAACGTTTTGAAAATAAGAATCATATGACCCCTTTAATAGACAACTATAAATACAGTCTTCGTCCTATGGGAGCGTGGAGCATTTACTCTCTTCAAACTGTTTGATTGCACTTGAGTTTGCCATAGTCTTTACTTCAGTCCAACCATTTCACTATTGCAAAGGCATAAGATAGTAAATGGTAAATTTTCTTTTTCCGCGAACAGAATAGAAAATGTCAGAATATTACTCAGCATACTGCAGCTCAAGTGCAGCAAATAAAAGAAAATTTCCTTTGCTTGTTCCTTTGCTCAGTCAACTGCTGATCCTCCACATCACAAAAATACACATCAACCCCCACTCACACAAACACACAAAAACAACTCAGTTAACAGCAATACACCTTTTTCTCTAGATAAGGGTGCAGGATGCTAAGGAGCCTGTTACAATGTGTTGTGTGGGACCTATTAATATATGCAGTGCAAACAAGCATTTCAAAATGGTCTCCTAGTGACTTTATGCTAAACTTATGTTTGACAGGGTCGAATTAATGAGCTGTTTGTGTCAAATAGCATTCATCATTTTGGGATAGCTGCCTAATGAATGCAAGCTGCACTAATACTGTGGAGATATTGAAGACGCATGATGAGCATGTACATAATAAATCTCTACGCGATTTAGAAACAAGCAGGATAAAGCTTCATCATTTGCACTTGGCTTCTGTTTGTGTTGTCTGACGACTTACGAACAGTTTGCCTTAAAAAACAAAACAAAAAAAAAAACACATTACACACCCTAACATTCAAGGGAGGCCATTTCCTAAACATTGCTGAGGTATAAATTTGGGTCATCTGAGCCACTTTTGAAAGCAATTGTCTGCATTCATATTTAATGATTTTTATGAATATTCATTAATTATGGATGCATTTCTGAATGTGTCCCCAGGATGAGATAAGAGACGGGTGTGATAGAAAGATGGGGCTTTACTGGATCTCCTGCATACGGTAAGACTCAGCACTTTGCATTTTTTAAAAATACAAATATAATGATTTAAGCTGATTGTGATTTGTATTATTTGCGAGGTCTAAAATAAAAGTCGGACCTCTGTTGGGAGCAATTGCCAAATGAATTATGACGGACATTAAAAATACAATGCAACTCATTTGATGGCACTCCAAGCAACCATTCTTAAAGTATTAATGTGCATTATGGGTAATTTGCATGAAATGTTAATGGGGTGAAACAATAAAGTTTTTTATTTATTTATTCGTGCCCCGAAAGGTGAACTAACTGCCCCCCAAGGGCAAATGGCACTCAGTTAACTAAGTTCTCTGAAATTAACCTGAATCCGTCATGGTTGTGTTCATAAAAACAGCAAACCTGGACCCATAAAATTGCAATTTCATGCATCGCTCCTGTTAATCTCATTCATTCTCCTTCATCTTTTCTCCTTGAACTAGAATCACGACTGAGCTCCTCCATGCCATGGTTCCTGTTACACACCTCATTTGATTTCTCTTTCTTTTTATCTTTCTGTCTCCTGCTGCCTGTCTGTTCCTGGCAGGTAGGAGTTGTGTGTTGTCTGACATCCCGGGCGCTGTGATGGCTTTGGTCAGCAGTTTTAAAGAGTAATGACTGCAGTGGTCGCAAGGCTCTTGCTGTGGGGTGTCACCGGCAGTACCGTTTAATGTATCCTGTTTGCTCTATTACAGTCTGCCAATCCAATGAGCTCCTGCAGCCCTAGACCTTTACGGATAATGCGGAGATAGACCCGAGAGTCACATTTAGCCTCGTGGAAACGCTCATGGCAATGGCTCTGAAAACGAATGCGGTGAAGGAACGGCCTGACTGAGCACTCGATGTAGAATCCTTGCCTTTATTTGTGCTCAAATCAATTCAGTCACCAAACTGAAGGGCTGGTGTTGTTTTTAATGGGATATTGCAGCGAATTATCTATCATTATCTTTTTAAAATTTGTATTCCCTTTTAATGCTTCGTCAGAAATATATTTTTTTGCCGGGGGTAATAATCAGGAGAATAATTGCTTCTCTCTCTCACTCAGCAGTTAGCAAAAGACAATGATCCATTCTATGCCAACGCAAGGAGTCTAGCCCCACCCAACATTATGATGTCGTCTGACTCAGATACAGTCTCCATCGCGATATGGAAGAAAAGACAATTACGACTTCCCTTTCAAGCTGTATTACCTAATACAAATCAGCTGGATGTAAGCTTGTACAGTTAATGTTGATGAATCAAAATGGTGTGGGTTATAAACTCGGGCAGGAGTTTATCATCCCTGATTTGCTGCTTTGATGAAATATGCAGTGAAACATTAAGGCCACTTTGCCAATAATGCAAAATAAGCCTTGCAAACTTGTAAAGCGTTCAAGCTGGAAAGCGAGAGGGAGCTTATTAGATCTTCAGTGGAAGTAATGGATGTCATTTGCGGATGCATACGCTTCCAGTAGGATCGTATGAAAGACAGGACAAATCTGATTAAGGAGCGAAATGCCTGTTGTGTGGAAAAGATTGTTTACATTTGAAATCAATTGAACTGAGAAGGGACTCCGACTTACTGATCCTTCAGTACACAGCTAGTATAAAGCCTCAGTCTGTTTTCTGGAACATTCTGTTTGGTGGCTTTTTAATTAACTGGGGGTGAAGATTACGGCTGATTCTCTGACGAGTGAATCACGGCAAATTCAAACGCGGCACTAAGCTGCCGAAACAATGAGCTGCATTTATAGCATCTTCCCACTCTGAAGAAGAATGGGATTGACCAGAGACAGGAGCGCATACTAATCTATCCAGCTGGCATTTCCTGTCAATATTTACGTCGTAGCAGCCATCAGCTTGGCATCCCCATTTGTACGCATTGGAGGTTGGAACAATCTATGATTTCTATTTCTATGGCAGACATTTATCATTTAATTACCAGCAACAGGTTGGAGGTAGAGGAGATGAACGTAGTGAAACTTGCTCCCGGCGAGCCTGCAGTTATAGAACTGCTGCAAAGCTCAAGAGCTCCCCCACATGCTGCCTGCAGAGCCGGAATAATACTCCCTTCAGTCGTGTGCAGTTATTGCTCAAGCAATCGTGCCGTATTGAGCTGATTCCAAAACAGTAAAGCATAGATGTGTGGTAAGAAATAATGCAGGCACAAATTATCCCCCAGAGTGCCATGAGAAAGCGGGGCGGCTGGTCTGCGATGACGTCCAGAGGGACAGACTGCAAAGAAAGGTGGTCGCAGAGTGAGCCTGCTGTTTTCCCATGAGACGCACAGTACTCCAGGAGCAGAGGAGATCTAACAGTTGGTTATTGAATAACAGCAACACTCATATTTTATTGAAACTTTGTTGGTAGGGGGGGGAGAGAAAATCCTCTTTTGTTCTTATAAACTGAGTGGAAGATTCACCCTGGAGGTGACTTGTCATACGATATGTGTAGTGTCATTGTTCCAAAGTGCAGCTTCCTTCCTCTAGGGCTACAGCACTGTGGGACACGGCTCCTGTCATTTTTCATAATAAATATACATGAGTTTATTCATTTTCTTCTAAAGCGGCGAAATATGAACTTGGACGCCTGTAAAAATGGAGATGATCTCGTTATTGCTGGTGACAAATGTAATTTTATTTTCCACTCAAGTCTCTATCATGCTTCAATCCCTGTTGGCTAGAAAATTGTTCGTAATGATCCTTAATCTCATCGTTCTTTATAACTTCTCTCTACCTATTCGTGGGTGCTGCTGGCCTGAGGATTGCCAGTTCAATTCGCAGAGCTGACAGAGTGTAAATCAGCCAAGATCATTGCAGTCTGCCCGTGTCCTGATCCTTCTCTTTGCCTGTCTAATAGTGGATACGGTTGTCCAAGTTTAGTGAGGATGTAAAAGTTTAGAGAACTGTAATAACAATGGTCATGAATGCAACAAAATCTGCAATATGCCAGTAGTGAGTCTGCATATAAATAGTATGCCAAATAAAAATGTAAAATGGACTTACGTGTTTGGCATGCATATAATACGCCGTTTTCACATGCATATGATGCAAAATTTGTGTGTTTGATATGTGTGTGTAAATGATATGCAGTTATTACTATACATATACGTAATATGTTTAAAGCTCTTTTTTATATATGTATAAAAATTGATATTTTTTGTGCTGGCCCTCAGCGATTCTGCTGATGCACACTGTGCTGCGTTCGTTGTCACGACAACCATTCACAAGGTACTGTCCAAAATGGCACTACGGAGATGTTACATGCCAAATCGTTGAATAAAATCATTATTTTTCTTTTCTTACCATACAAAAAGTATTCTTGTAGCTTTATAATATTAAGCTTCTGCGTTAGTTCAGGCAGGGCTCGTAGTCAAGCTCTGCTCTTAGCTGATTGGAAAATTCAAACCCAGCCTCCATCAGCTCCCCTACAGGCTGCTAACATGCTGCTTCCCCTACTATGTTGCTAACATGCTGCTTCCCCTACAGGCTGCTAACATGCTGCTTCCTCTACTATGTTGCTTACATGCTGCTATCATGCTGCTTCCCCTACAAGCTGCTATCATGCTGCTTCCTCTACTAGGCTGCTAACATGCTGCTTCCCGTACAGGCTACTAACATGCTGCTTCCTCTACTATGTTGCTAACATGCTGCTTCCTCTACTATGTTGCTAACATGCTGCTTCCCCTGCCAGGCTGCTAACATGCTGCTTCCCCTGCCAGGCTGCTAACATGCTGCTTCTCCTACCAGGCTGCAACATGCTGCTTTTCCTGCCAGGCTGCTAACATGCTGCTTCTGCTGTATGCTACTAACAAGAGCTGTTTACCTTGCATGCAAGATCATTGATGTCCCGGCTCCCCATTCTCCACCACCGCTCTTCAGTTGCCAAGAAAAACATGCAGAAAATAAAAATGTTGAGCGAGATTCTGTCTCTGGTGCACCCAAGCGGGTATATGGTTCAGTTCAGTTGATCAGCTTCCATGATCCAGAACAACGACCAAGTTTTGCCAGCTTTATCAAGTATCAAATCCTTCGATTATTGCCATAAACTCCAGGATCTAGGCTCGGAATCTGTGTCAACATCCAGGATTCGTTATTTTTCCACTTTTTAATCCAAAGTAGCTAAATTCAGATTAAATTGCTAGATAACGTCATGCATCAATTTTGCAACAAGTCGTTAAGTCGGCAACACTGCTGGAGCAACAATGGGAAGTCGATGGAAAGTGCAGTTCCTGTATCCACCGGCGCTCCATTTTCTGCTGTTTGCTGCTATATCTCACCAGCTCAGAAGCCAGATCATTGCAGGTAATGTTTAAAAAAACAAAAAAAACATTGCACATGATGTCACATTGCAATTGGGCCTGATTGCGATGATATAGGCAGCGGAATGATTAACTTGGTGTTGTTTAGGGCAAGTGCACACAGCTCATGTCTCTAGTCTAATTGTTTTTCTCTTGTCTTCCATGCTGGCCTAAATCTGTCCTCAAGCTGGTCCACAGGACCGATTTGTTTTCCACTGAAGAAGTGAGGCCAATGTCCAGTGCCTGGTTCTCCTCTCATCCACGCTTTCTCTGCTAATACCCATTCTCTATGCTGCAACTGCTGCTGCCTCAATCCCTGTTTCTACCTCAAGTCCGTGAGGCAATGCTCCTTAGTCTCGACCTGACACTCGAGCCATCTGGCTCAAAAAGCTTGAGTGCAGATCATAAGTGCATGCATTGCCTTCAGAGCTATTGGGTGTGTTACTTCATTTATATCAAGCTATTTGGAGGTTGGACACTTCACATTCACTCTGAGATCGAGGTAACTTCTCACTTACCTTATATCTACCTGCCTGCTCTGAACTGTGTCTCCTTATCCTGGAAATCCATGTGTGTTGACTTACCTGTCTGTTTATGAGGATCTCTTTTCTATGTTCACGGACTCTACGAGGAACTTCATGGAAAGGAGTTTGGAATCACTCAAACAAGAACCAACTTCACTGAAAAGCTTCCTGCTCAAACACTAAACGCAGTTCTTGATCAACACATGAGATATATTCTTTCACTTACCTTTATACTCACCCGTATCTCTTACCTGTTCCTCCAGACCACAAGGTGTCCCTCCAAGCCGAGCTCAACTTCGCCACACACCTAAAGGAGATACAAAGAAGAGGAGGATTAACTTCACTGGGTTCACTGCACACTTCTAACAAAAGTATACAGATCAGGAGTTCACTTCTACTCACCTATAGGACACAAGAAAGTCCAAGTGTTTCACTCTCAAGAACGAATGACTGCTCTCATGAACTCTGCTTGCTTCCAAAATAAAAACCTCTTTTGTTTATACTTACCTTTGATCTTCGTCGCCTTTGTACTGAGCGTTACAGATGGGGGTTTATGCTAATCTATTATTCTTATAATAGGAGGGTGCCCCTGAAATGGCTGTTTATTCCCTGTCTTGGCTTTCATAGAGCTCATAAAATGGACAGGGAACTTGGAACAATACCGCCAAATTATATTTATATTATACAAATAAATATATATATTATTAACATTTAGTTGTCTGTGATATATTTTTGACTTAAGAGTTCTTGACTGAACAATGTTCGAATCTGCGGAATTCTGGAGGGTGCAGAGGATGGAAGTTCAGTCGCTCAGTTTGTGGACGCACTCCTCAAGAAAGAATTGGGACTTGACATTGACCAAAGCGCACACCGAGCTTTGCTCCCAAAGTCGAATTCAAGCTCGCCTCCACGAATCTATCAATGCTAATTTCCTTCAGTTCGCGGTTAAAGAAACTGTTCTGAAACTGGCTTGACAAAAACGGATACAAGTGCAGAATCGTCCAATTTCGTTTGATCACGCAACAGAAATAATGCAAAAACGAAAAGGATACAATGGCTGAAAGATACGGTTTCAGAGTCCCTTCATGAAAATACGCATCCATTAGAGCGATGGAGTGGACTTACAATACCCCTGATAAAGCGGAGAAAGACATGATGGGCCGCGGGATCATCAGGACGTCAGCGACGAATAAAGATGGAGGAAGTGCAACGGATCCCAGAATCGACCCTCTGGAAGAACGGCTACAAAACTACATGACCTGGAATAACGCTGGCAACAAAGACTCAGAGAGGAGCCTACGAGTTCGACATAAACTTCAAGAATTTCAACGCATGCCACCAAATTAACAGAGGAAAGGCGAACTTCTGAGCACCTGTTGTGGTGAGATCCAGAGTAATTCATCGATCTTTAGACATCCCATGTAAAACGAAACAGAGTTTGAAACAGTAATTTTGACTGTTAGGGAGGAATGCAACATTTTATTCATTACGTTTTATTTAATTTCGTTGAACTTTAAACTAGAGTCTGTGGTAAGTAGCATATTTTGGATACGCTGCTTCACGCATCTAGGGCGGGCCCCTTCTCCAAAGGCTACCCCCGCATACCTCCAACGGGACTTGCTAGGTGAATAAGTACACCCATATTTATTTATTTTTGTTTGCAGGTGGGACAATAAAAAAAACAAAAACAAACATTTTCACTGTTCAGCTAGTTTAAGATACACTACAGCTAAAATGTGTTTCTTGTTGTGTTCAGAAGTGTACAGTTCTCTAATTTTTGGAGAGTATTGTGCTGTTTACTTTGTCAATTTAGAATTTAATGAAGATTGTATCACAAAACATAAATGGATTAGGTAATCCAACTAAAAGGGGGAGAGTCTTAGCTAAAATTAAAAAAGAAAAAGCACAGGTGGTGTTTTTGCAGGAGACACGCAACAGGAGCATGAAAAGTTAAAGAAACTTGGTTATAGAAACTGTTTTTATAGCTCCTTTAAAACAGGACATAGGAGAGGAGTGGCAGTTCTTATCCCTAACTCAGTCTGCTTTGAATACTGTAAGGAAATAAGTGACAAGGAAGGAAGATATATTGTAGTAAAGGGCAAAATTGAGAATACACTGGTTACATTGGTTAATGTATATGCCCCACCTGAAAGTGATCAAAAAAAATGTAAACACTTGTTTGATGTAGTGGCCCAAGAGACAGAGGGAGTTCTAATTTTAGGGGGGGATTTTAATGTAGTATTAAACCCGAAACTGGATACCACCAGCCATTGTAATAGAAAAAGACAAATTTCAAAGTGTGTTGGGAACCTCATGGAAGATCTTGGCCTAATTGACGTGTGGAGGGATACTCACCCACTATCCAGAGATTATACTCATTATTCAACGCCACATAAAGTCCACTCACGAATTGATTATTTTTTGATAAGTAAAGAAGATCAACATAAAGTGAAAGAATGTGAAATTGGTGTAGCTGATTTATCAGACCATAGTGTAACAAAATTAAAAATAGACATGAACACTCGAAAAAAGAACACATTGTGGAGACTTAATGTAGGAATATTAAATAATAAGGAAATAGTTAAACAAATAAAAAATGATGTTAGCCCCATTTTTGTATGGGACGCAGCTAAGGCAGTTATAAGGGGGGAAGATAATAGCAATGACTGCAGCTTTTAAAAAAGCCAGATTAGTAACATATGATAACCTATTCAAAAAATTACAAACTCTAGAACACAAACATAAAGATAAACAGGATCAAGAGATACATAAACAAATGAGAGAAATAAGGGGAAAGATAGAGAAAAAGTTGAGATACACAAAGCAATCTTATTACGAGTCTGGCCCTAAAAGTACTAAGATACTTGCTCGACGATTAAAGAAACAACAGACGTTAAACACAGTCTACAAAATTCAGGATCCTAAGATGAAGCAATTAGTGTATGAACCAGAAAAGATAGAAACTATTTTTGAGAATTATTATAAATCACTATATTCTCAACCCCCAGCTGTAAAAATATAGAAAAGATTGTGGGATTATATTTTTTGTGATATCTGTTTAATCAATGTATTCAGTAATCATTCAATATATTCAGCAATCATAACTGTATTAGCAATTATATTTGTATTAATCAATGAACTTAACAATTGTGTTGTAGTAATTCAATAGTATGTTTGTATTAATTCTGTTCATTCACAACATTCAGTTTTAAGGATTAATTTAGTTAAACCAGCAACTGTACTGCTTGTATATGTGTGTGTGTGTGTGTGTGTTTTTTCTGTGCATCTCTCTCTCGGGACACTTTCGCTTCTCACAGAAATTGTAGCAGATAAGCTCAAGGACGAACTGCCTGTACCAGAACTGAAACTGTCTGAGTTTCAAGGAAAAGCACCTGCAAGGACGGAAAAACACTGAAGGAGGGACCAGAGGAGAGACAAGAATATAAAAATGATTTTATGCTTTGTTTGGACACTCACTTGAAACCTAAGTTGAAGACTGACACTGGTAGACTAACTCTGATCTGTATTGTACTGTTTGCACTCCGGACTGCCCGGGGTGTTCTTTGTATGGTTTCAGTCTTCAATCTCGAGCTCGAATATTCAATTATTCTGATTCTAATTAAAACAACTTAGATTAATTTTGTTGTATGGTCTCATTACTGGCAAAACAAAAGAATCCGGGGGGGGAACTAATTCCAAGGAAAGGGAATTCAAAACCCAACAATACCCAGAGGAAACAAGTTGCATGGTTTTGAATGAAAAAAGCTAAAATCCCGATTTCCCTGGAGGGTGCGATGGGATCTATCAATCAGCACAACTTTATTCATCTTCAAAGGCAGGGTAAGTGATTTCTGGGAGCAGGTTTTGATATTTGAAATCAGCAATAAAACACGCCCCCTACATTTACACAGGATGTGAATAATGACTATAGAAGTCATTATATTCCCTGATACTGTGTAACAACGGACGTGTTCCGTTAAAAAAATCTAATAAAATAAATCCGCACATTTCCCATTTGGACAAAATAAGCAATAAGTTATTTATTTTTACATTAGGCAAAAATAAACCAAACTTTCTCTCGAACAGCATTTCTGGGAGTGTAAAATGAACAGGGCTGGTTTGTTAACATTTTCCTGAGATGATTATAGCAGCATTTCATTGCAGTTATTTCAGGTCAGGTTTTGATGAAGAAATGTACGATTGTTGAGATTTTCAGGGCTCACACTTGAACGTGAAGGTTTGAGAATGAGTCTGCTTGTACTCAACATCCTCTGTGAAAGTAAACAAAGATATTTTATGGCCATATTTGCCAGAAGAGGAAGGAACAACTTGAAGGAGTTGGTTGACATTCTCAAGAGTGGCAATGTTATTATCTTCTGGCATCTGCCTGTAGTGTTGTGCATGAATGAGTTCAAAAGAACCCGTTCATTGAACACGTTCATATTTCAGTGAACTTGAACTGAACGCAACTTACTAGTAAATCAAGAACTTGAACGTGAATTTTATGTGTGATGAACGGCGTAGACGTCATTCAATGTTAGAATGCAATTAAACATCGGGATTTATTTTCTCCTGATGAGTCGAGTGACAACGTCGGCTCACACATTTAAACAGCGTTGTCACTCAAGCACTAGCGAAGGGCTCCTCCGCTCGAATAATAAAATGTGCAGGCTGACTCTCGCTCAGCACTTGTGTGTAGTGCATCTTGGGTAACGTAGTGTAAAGCCAAAAACAGTCGAATCTAATGTCTTTAGCTTAACACTACATTTCCCATAATGCAAGAATAGCCAAGTTTCCATTCAAAGCATTTTTGCGAAAAAATATTTAGCGCTTCAAATATTTTACCGATATAGCGGATGGAAACGCTCATTATCGATAACATTTTGTGAATGTCGACACAGTATTTTTCCGTTTAACTTTAGCGCATGAACTCTATATCGATACTTCAAATGTCGCAAAAAACTGTTTGGAAACACCTTTTGTCGAGAAAAAGGGCTTTAACGCAAATAAATGTAGTGTCACATGATAGAATTAGTTTATAGGCAGCGTCTGTGTTCGTGGTGTTGCTCGCGTCAAACCACCTTAGCCTCATTCAAAAGCGCATTGAATCATTTATATTATTGCATCTAAAATTGAATATATGATAAAAGGATGAGTTACCTCTCAAACATAAATATCTTAATTCGATGTTTCCTTTTATTACTTTAAAAGTTAAAATGTATTAGTCTGAATATTGTCCAGGATATTATATTGTAGAGTTGGTTGTATAATGCATTACTGCGCGCAGCGCCGGCAAGAACACTTGATTTTTCTCTCTTAAAAAATGGACACAGCTTACTATACTCGTTTAGAAATAAATTTATTTTAAATTATTAAAAAAATTCATTTTCATACATTATTATTGTTTATTTATTTTTGTGTACATTCACAATAAAAACGCCCGTGCTTCTGTAAATAATTGAATGCTACTTTCAAGAGCGCATCACAAGAATTAACTGAAATTCAGCATATAGGCTGCTACTTGTTGCGGGGTTTTTTTTTCTTTCATTTTGTTAATTTATTATTTATTTACAAAAATATATATATATTTGCCATATGTGCCTTTTTTTCTTTAATAGCTTATGTTTTTCTTTGTTCGCACAAGCTCTGCGCGTGATATGAGGTAAGCTTTATGTTCTGTTTATGCTGCTTGTTTCGTGTAGAAACTTAATCCCTGGACATGAATTAAGCTATTTTTAATAGGTCACAGCCACGTTTCAATTTAATTTACTTGTAATTTAGCATTATCTTGTCGGTTAATAATAAAATAACCTAAATTAACATTCCTATTTCCAATACAGTCTAATAACATTTGATCAGGAAAACAACAACAACTGCACCAGCTTATGAATGGCTTGATGCTGGAGTATCTAAATATAACAAAGTGCATAAAACATGGAAACTTAAACTTGTTATTTTTATGAAGGCCTCCATAATTTAATATGTTTTTTCCGCCCAAAGGGATTAGGAACAGACTATTTGATTTGCGCAATAGGTGAAATTAAATGGAAACAGTTTAAGGGCAGGCTTTTTTTCTGATTCTCCAAAACTTATGCGACAGTTAGTTTTTTTTAAGGATGGCGTCATCACGCACACCATTTTATCGATAAAAGGCCAGTTGGATGGAAACAGGCTGGAGACCACAAATTTCGCACATTTTGTTTCTCGCAAATTCTCTTTGTCGATAACAAAACAGCATAAAAGCTGGATGGAAACTTGGCTCATTGACTCATTCGGACATTCTCATTTGGAGTTGACAGATAATGAATTGCTTTTAAGAAAGTATTTCATTTCTTGTGACTGTGTGTGACATGAAACACTTTTATTGATTTTTATTCACGTTTATGTTGTTGTCGTTTGTTTTACAAAGTGTGAAGTTGGTGGGTTATGTTTAAACTAAAAAAATAAAATAAAAAATAGGCCGCTGATCGATGTTGTGTTGGTAGTTAAAAATATTGGGGCGGTAGTAAAAAAGGTAGTAAATTCAACTTTAGGATTCTGCATATACCATGATAGAGCAGGGTTTCTCAAATCATACCTTGGAGCTCCAATGCACTGGAAAGTTGAGCTCCAACCCTGATAAAACTCACCTACCTGTGATTTTCTTATGATAGGTTGGGGTTAAATTCTACCGTGCATTGGACCTCCAGGATAAGATGGTTAACCCAAAAGTCAAAATTCTGCCACTTACTCATTCTCTTGTTCAGACTCAAGTGAAACACAAAAAGGAGATGTTTAGCACAATGTCTTGGCTGTTCTTTACAATACAATGAAAGTGAATAGGACGTGGAACTTTCAAACTTCAAAAATGCCAAATAACAACTACAGAAGTGGTCCATACAAGCTATTATCCAAGATGTTATTTAAGTAAAGATTGGAAGTCTTTTTATTATATATTAAAAAGTTACTTGTACAGATTTGATAGTACTGCTTGGAAGAGCAGCGAAGAAAGCACTGCAATGGTCCAGTCTGTACAGAACAAGAGCTTGAATGAAGCGTATTCCAAAAAAAGGTCCTGCTCTTCCTAATGATGTATAAAGCAAATCTTCAGGATGCAGGCTTGACCAGTTACAAGCAGGAGCAAGTGGCTTTCCAACACTTCTAGTTGCTTTATGTTAACAGTCTTCAGAATTCCATCTGGGTTTCACCAAAAAATGCCAGCTTATGTACTTTGCATGATTTTGTTCCAGAGAAGAATGGGAGTCGAGTGGTCACAGCCGCTCAGAAGACAAAACCAAAGCTGGAGCTGAGGACCAGAAGGTAAATAATACCATTATTTATGAGATTAAGATGTTAAACCTTCACTAGTATTTGACAGGATATTTCTGCTCAAGGCCGCAGAAGGGTCAGGAAAACTGGCTCTGCCATACAAGGTACTGAAGGCCTTGGAGCCAGAGCTGTACCGCAACGTGGAGTTTGACGTGTGGCAAGACAGCCGCAAAGGTTTACTTTACACCTTAGTTACTTTTTGAAAGCTTAAATGTTTCTTACCCTAAATTAGGATTATAATGCATGCATAATTGTGTGATGTGCTTTGCGATAATCCTGTGTTTATAGAGCTACAGAAGACTGATTACATGGTGTTTGCTGGCAGGCAGTATTTTTTAGGAGATAAGTGTCAGGTGGGACAAAACCTTGCATTAGGCTTAAATGTTAACGCATTGCAAATTTGACATGCCTTTTTAATTTTTTTTTTCTTCTTCTGATAAACCAGACTTGTCATGCTGTTTTTCCTAATCCTATTTCTGAAGCATTTCATGTCCCTGCAGCTTCTGTTCTGCTCCTGGTTTTGTTTCCCAGGTCCGTTTAGATCCAAAAGGAAAGTACTACAATGCCTTTATTCAAGAAGTAGGGACTCAGACCACTGCAGTGACCGTATTCATTGAGGAACTTGGGGAAAAGTAAGCTCTGTCTTTCTGTACTTTCTCACAGGCAGACTTCCCTGAGAATCTTTAAACATCCTCTTTGATGTTTTAGACACCTGGTTCCCTTGACCAATCTAAAGCCTGTGAATCCTGTGCCAGCCTGGAACATCACACCAAGCAGAAAAGGAAATTCCTACAACCATCCAGAGCAGTACCCTGGAGAAATAGGTTTGCATTTTCAACTTCATTTGTATTTGATAAATATGTATTTTTTTTATGAACCTGCTGAAGTTAAAAACCTGGTTACAGTGTTTTTTTTCCTTTTTTTTTTAACAAGAACATTTTACCAGTCCCAAACCACATCAATTTTAATAACTACTATTGTTTTTGTATTTAATTTTATTTATATATATATATGAGATTAAATACAAAATCAATAGTACTGCCAAATTACAGTATTAGGCAAGTTTTCTTTTTCCAGATAAAATTAGTCTAGAAAGAGATTAAACTCAGACTAAATGTCAAAATAGCTGAATGCCCATTATGAGGATGCAACACTAATGCAATAATAGAATTAGAAAAGTTAAGAAATGACCACTATTCGCCTTATTCACCTGGTGGCCATTTTGAAACTCGAACGCTGTTGAGGGGTACACAAACCCGGAAGTTTGACTCTGACGCATAGAAGATTCAGCA
>JAUCMT010000002.1:6087135-6103916 GCA_032357475.1 Enteromius thamalakanensis | reverse complement strand
CCATACTAAATAGCGGCATGTTCCATTGGAATTTTCCCGCATGTTAATTCTGACCAATTAAAAAGCAGTTTACGAAACATTAATGGCACATCTGGCCAACGAGTGATGTAGATGTTATCACATGACTGTATTTTAGTTTGTTTCAACTGGTTCGGACCAGAGCAATCAGGGTGGTGTGAAAAGGACCCAAAACGGCAGAAAAATGCTAAAATGTATCATTTGTTGCCCTTGGTCCGGACCAAATTGAACCGAACCACAGATGTGAAAGCACCCTAAGCCTTTAGTAAGGGTGCTCTATGTAATTTTCCGCTGTACTAAAGCATAAACATATTATAATATGTATGTAATTGAAGAAATATGCTAAGTTTGCATATTTGTTTCTCAGAGAAACAATGTTACAGCCAGTTTTTCTTTGAAATGCGAGTTCTGTGTCAGAATGTCTGTGTTTGTTTTTTTTGGTCTGTGTGATTTGACACAGTAGTATTTTCGCCAATAGTATCACCAGTCGACACCTCAGGAAGCCAGTTGGTGGAAAACACTGCATATTGCAGCCATGTAAGCCAGTAAAATAACAGGATCAGAGATTCAAGATCCTACAGTACCTGTGTTTAGAGCCTTGCACCCACCTAAAAATCTCTGTGTAAAATGTGGATAAATCAACTTATTGTCCTGAATTGGGTCTGGGCTACAGAGAGTGTGTGTTGCGATCCTGCTTCTCAGCGGACAGAGGCGAGGCAGGCAGGACTTGAAGTGCAAAGTATTTAATAAAGAAAAAGTGCAAACACAGTCTGACGAAAACGCAGGGATCAATGCTGACAAAGAAACTCCAAAGTGCAGGGCAGACAATCACTGTGACATCAAACAACGACGGATACAGAGAACTGAAATGAACCTGGTTAAATAGACAAACTAATTACAAGAAAACTCACAACACCTGGGGAGACAATTACACACTTAGGACCTGGGCGGGGGCTACACATGACAGGAGCACATGGGGAGAACAAATGAAAACAAACACAAAGCACATGGACATAAAAATGACAACATTAACACAACACAAAGAAACCATGGAGCGCCTGGGGGCGTAACAGAAGGTCTTATGGGTTTAGGTCCATCAAAACTGCCTAACATTAATGAAAAGTCAACCCAGGAAGTGGTATAGGTGTGTTGCAAGCTTTGGGAGTATTTAAGGAGTTTTGCCTATCTTTTGAATCCCATAAAGTCACAGTCTTTGACAAAAAACTAAATTATTTCACTTGTTTGTTAAAAATGTAAATTTTTTATGAAACCTACCAATGTGCAAATGTTGACAAAAAATACAGAAAATAATTCATCAACCTAGAATAAGCTAGCTTTTTATGATTTATTTATGCTATTTGCTTTTTAAAGCAGAGGGTATTTTCTTTCTTTTGACATATTGCATGTTCAGACAATCATATGAAATATTCTGAGGTTCATGAATGTTTTAAAAAAATGTTCATAAAAAGTTTTGGAAAAAGGTTGGGAAAGGGAGAAAAAATAAGACTTTTCTCCCAAAACTTTCTCAGGTCCTCAAGTTTTGTCTTCTGCAACACAAAAGAATGGCAACCATACAATTTTTGATAGCTATTAAATTGCAAAAAATGCTACGATTAACTGTTTGGTTACATTCTTTCAGAATGCATTTTTCTAAATAAAACAGAACCAACATGAAGGCAAGTAAATGATAACACAATTTTCTTTTTTGCATGATCTATGTGATTTAACACAGAATTAGTTTGGCTCATTTAATCCATGAAACCTGTTAAGTAATCAGCACCAGACAGTTCCCATGCCTTTTAGAAGGAAAAAAAAAAGAAAGAAAAAAACGAGAGGCAGAAAAAGAGCAAACTACATGCAAGATCGGTATGAGCAGTTTTACAGTGGTGTGTGTTTGTTGACATGTTGTTTCCCTGAGAACAGACATTCAACCAGATGTCAGGGTGTGTGGTCACATCTGTAGTGACAGGCGAAAATGAGAAACAAGGAAAAACAAACGGCTGTGTTCTCTGTACTAACATCGAGTGAGGTGATAAGCCCACACTTCCTCTCAGAGACCCAGCCTTCTGTGTGTTTGTGAGTGTAAAAGTTTCTGTATAATTTTGATAAGTCATTTGCCAAAGAAGAAGTTTTCTGTTTTTATTTGACATTGCATGACATTTTTAGGTTGTTGCTCGTGTGTTCTGGATGGTTATTAGGGCATCGTAGTTGGGTTTCCAGGGTGTTTGAGGTGGTTGCTAGGTGGTTGTCAAGTCTTCTTTACAATAATAGGCACATGGTGTGTATGTCTATAAATGTTCTTGTGTGTATGTTTTCTTGTTTGTGCCTTATTTGTACCTGTAGGTTAGATTTGATCCTCAGTCAGTTGCAATGCGATTCTTAATCTGATCTTTTTAATTGCGTGTGTGTGCGCGCTGATGAGAGATATTGACTGATTGATGATAGAGATTGTGAGGAGCAACAGACCCCTGTCAGGAGACATGGCTGTGGATTAATCTTTGCATACCAGCTGAGACAGATGAGTAACTGAATTCTCTGATGCCACGGATAATGTCTCAAATGCTGCACGCTACTGCAATCATCTCGTCTCTATTTGCAGAAAGACTAGGAATAGTTTTACTTTTTTATTTATTGATTCACATTGAAAATCGAAACATTTGGTTATGTTTACTACAGCTAAGAGCAAATGTTTGTGAACCCATTAGATTTTTTAAATATTTTAATTTATTCCAGTAACAGAGGTTTTACTCTTTAATGTATAAAGGATTCATATACTTTTTCTTTTGACCTTGATTAAATCCATTGATCGTGCATTTAACCCTGGGTTATCTTATTTATAACAACACTTGCTAGAAAAAGCTAAAAATGCAGTAAAAGCAAACATGTTAGCAATGTGTAAAAGGCTTATTATAATTTCCCATATTTTCTTTTTTTCTTTTTACTTTTTTGAACAAAATTGTTGTTTAAAGTAACAGTTCACCAAAACACGAAAAGTTGCAGAAATGTTACTCATCCTCAGGCAATCTAAGATTATTAATGGGAACAGATTTGAATTAATTTAGCATTAAATCACATGCTCATCAATGAAAGGACGGAAAGCAATGCTTGCCAGCAAAAAACAGTTCTAAACAAATATGTTGGTGGTTATTGATTTTATAGGATAACAGGAGATGGATTCCGTCACTGAAGGAAATGTTGTTATTGATTATGGACTTATTTTTTGGCCAGATTAGAACTTAAAATGTCTTCATCGATTTGTTTATTACTTCACTTCACAAACTGAGGGACTGGAGTCATGTGGATTACTTGTGTATTATTGTGATGTTTTTTTTAGCCGTTTAAATGTATTTTGATGGCACCCATTCACTGCAAAGCATCAATTCGTGAGCAGCGAACATAATGGAAGTTATACATTTCTTCAAATCTTTTATTTCAATTTTATATCAACTGAGGGTGAATACATTTACTTTAAATGCTTATTTTTGAGTGAAAAACTTAAACCAAAGATATCAAAATCTTAATGTTTCCCATGTTTTGTTATCATGACATCATCTTATCCTCAACACTGTTCAACATCAGTTTCATGTCAGAGTTTAATTCAAGTACGTATATATAAACAGACTTTCATGAAGGTTAATTCCATTTTGAGTTGTACACCAGATAATCGCAAACAACTGTAAATAACAGTCCATGGTGGTCCATGTCTTTATCTATTTAGGATGTTAAGTCCTGCTGGAACGAGCACTCTAGCCTCTGAAATGACCGTCATGGTAAAATCTCCCACAAATCTCTGCGGTCTGCCTGCATATGCCCCCCCGTGAGCAGAGTAAAGCAGCATGAAGGTTTAAATGACCCTGTAATATGATTTCTCATTTGTATGTCTTGCATTTGAAGAAAACATTTATCACAGCATAAAAAAAAAAGAAATTGTTTTGACGGTTTTTTTTTTCTTCTGATTGCAATAAAGTTGTAAGGCGCACTTTAAATCTGTGACTGCACAGCACATTTACGAGAATAGCAGACGTATACTATGTAATGAATTACTAAATTAGGTTTTTATTAGTTTCATGCCCCAGAACATTGCACCCCCTTTTTCATAATTACCTTTATTACTCTGAGAACTCTGAAAATACATTGCACCGCTCAAAAAAATGTAATTGAAAATTCATATTTTGATAATAAAACTAAGTAGCACATTTACAACTGTCATGCTTATATTATCTGTCTCGACTGGAAAATGGGGACATTGTGTTGTTTTTGTTTGCTTAACAAAACAGAACGCCGAGAGTCTAACTAAAAGGCTAAATGGCATCTCTGAGCAGTAATTGAGGTGACTTTCATGCTCAGAGAGTGTACCGAGAACGGAGCGACCCTTTTACTCGAATGGTGAGTGAAACATTGGCATGTTAATTACAGTAAATATGTTGGAAAAACTCGCTGGAAATGAGGAGGTCATGTAGGGGTGCGGAATTATTTGTCATACAAAAGGCAGAAAGCACGAGCCATTTCATTTCTCTCGGCACTCAGCCCGTCTTTTGAAACAAATCTTTCTGCATTCATTAAACGTTCCACAGCGAAGCATAATCGAAGGCCACACAATCAAGGTCAAAATTCTGACACGTGCAAAACCGTTTTATCGGTATGCGAATGTTCGCTAATTAAAAAAATATTTAAGCCCATCATTTTTACCTGTACTTTTAGCAACCCCTGCTCGAAATGAAGAGTAATTAAAGTGTTCTATTTTATAACTAAGTTTTCGGACTGATTCAACAAACTTCGAAATGTCAAAAGTTGATACGGCTGGCCCTGTGGCTGAGAGCAGATCTGTAATTGAGGAGATGGGGATGCGAGAAAGCCGCTGATGTTACTGAACATATGAGTGAAAATCACCAGGGAGTTTATAGCTCTGTGTCAGAGAATGAGGGGTGCCAGGTGGGATCAGGCTTGACTGCTCAAGTTAATCCTCATTACCGAGCCCTCATTTCACAAGCGATGCAGTCGTGCGGTGCTGTGATTCATCCTTCATCCGGGCCTGCGCTTGCGACGCACTCATTGCTCATAAAACTACTCAATAAAGCATCTCAGAACAGACTCTGGCTGAGTGGTCGTGGAAAACGCTTTTGTCGCTGCACTTCGCTGTTTGTTTAATGTAAATGAACGTGACCTGATTTCAAAGTACACGCTATGTGTACACATCAAAGGAAATAAACACCTTGTCGTTGTCAAAATGACAAGTTCCTTTTTGATGAATGGCAGTGTAAGAACTCAACTCTGTTATGATGCAAATTTTGCCAGGCTGGTTGGATTTGAACTGGCGCGTATTGACACCTGGATGCTATTTTTGTTTTCTTTGCAGTAGTTTCGTAGAATTACGGTTGTACCATTTATGTCTCAAGGAGTATCTTAACAAAGTCCTTACTATCTTTCTGGACCTTGATCGTGATAGTTCCATTAATGTCTGTGAAGGGTCAGAAAGTTCTCGGATCATCAAAATATTTTAATTTGTTTCCTGAAGATGAACGATGGCCTTATGGGTTTGGAGCAAGACGAGGGTGAGTAATGAATTACATTACTGTCCTTTAATCATATTGATACGTGTTTTAAAGCACCCTTAGTATACATGTTTGAAAATGACCTTTCATGCAGTGTGTAACAGCTCTAAGTAAATGAAAACATCCTGCAAAGTTTTAAATCTAAAGTGCATGGTGTATAAAGAATCAAAAGCCTCTAAAAAAGAAAGATTTGGCTCTGAATCATTAAAACGATTTTTAAAATGAATCCCAAGCTGTTTCATGTTGAAGTCAACATGAAATATTAGAGTATCGCCCGGCTACTTGTTGGTCTTTACGTGTTGGTCTGAATGAAAATGTAAATTCATTCTTTGGCACTAGGTGGCACTTTGGGAGCATTGCGAGCTCACAAGCACTGCTTTAAATGAAATTGACCAATCAGCGGAGAGGTTTAGAAAAATGAATCACTGCATGTATGTCAACCTGTTGTTTGAGTCTCCCAAAACCAAAATATGTACCTTTTAAAATCCATCCTTTAATTTATTAGTATTTACAAATGCTTTACTGCATATACAGTATATTGTATAACTTTATTACAAATGTAATAAGTATTTTTAAGCATTATTATTGTCATCATAATTACTATTATTCACTTAATTTGTGGGTTTTTTTGTGTCTAAAACTTAATGCAAAGAAAATTTCTGTTTTAAAATGCGTGATGATTTTTGTATGTGCTAGTGTTATATTGTTTTTTATATTTGATTCATAATGCAAAAGTTGAGAAACGAGCCTTTCATCAGCAACTTTTTCATCATCACAAATCATATGATTAAATGAAGAAGTTTCATAAAATCCTACTTTTTCTAAATGAGTTATGCAACGACAGCCACTGCAGGATAATAAATAGATATGCATCAGATGGGCCAGACTTTGAAACTGTAAAAAGATTCATTTAATAAGACTCCTCAAAGTATTACTCTTATATACTTTTATGTTTGATTCAAAAAGTGAGGAAAAAAAACGAACTGAGAAATAAGACTTTTCATCAGTTGAGTTTTATTATTTCAACAGCTTGAGAAAGGGTTTGTTCACGTGCCTGTGACTCAAAACTCAGCATGCAGTTTGCAGTACATATTTCAGATGCATTGTGTCCTGTAGTTTTGAGAAAAAGAGTATAAAAGACTTTCATGTTTTTCTCTAAGTGCATCAAGAATGCTCTCGCAAGATAATTATGCAAAGCCACCTTTTTCAGATTAAATCTTAGATGTGGTTAATATCTCCAATTGTCAGAACTGTAAAACACTGACGCAGGAATTAAGCAAGCCGAGCATTTGATTTCATGAATTCCTCTCTCCTCTCATCCCCAGTGGAAGCACATACACGATGAGACATCAAAATTCAGCAGAAAGCTTTATTATTCTTCAAACGGACATTTTCTGTCTCTCTCCTATAATAAAAAGGAATCAAAAATGGAGGGATAGAAGACATCCTTCCCTTGGAGTTTACATCTTCCATGCGACACTGAAAAATATCTTTAACTGGATTCATAGCAAATTCCCATTCATTTCTCCTGCCACTGTGTGCCAATTAAAGCCTTCTTTCCCAGCATGAAATATATTGGCTCAAAGTAACATTGACTCTCAACTTTGGGCACTGTATTTTCAGTATAATTGCCTTTGGGGTGATGGAAAATGAATGAAAGTGCTTTAGTAATGCAATTGATGCACAAGGAAAGTAGGTGAGAGACAGAAAGAAATGTACGAGAGAATGTAAAGGTGTATGAAAAAAAAAAAAAATCAGACAGCATGAGTCGAGCAAAAAGGATGTGGAAATGTCAAGACTCTCACTTGGATTCTTGGAAAAAGATCTACTAATGGGAGCGGACTGTGGCAATTCTGCCATTAAACTGGCCGATTAGCCTAATTGCTTATCCAAGCCTGAACAATTTGGTTAGACGTTGTTGAGCAATTATTGCTCCTTTAGTGAAAAATAACAACTACCCCCCACATTAAGATTGTTGGCACCTATGTTGTCGCATATGGGTTTTTCTCTCTCGTGAATTCAACAAAAATTGACTGAAACAATATTACATATTTCAGGAAAATCAAAAAAAATTAAAAATGACTCCTGCTATACATTATTTATATTGTTTGTTTAGTTCAATATTTGATTTAATTGATTAAAAGAGCAGGCAAAGTGGACATCTTGAAAGCATCAGATGCAATATGTAATATTTGTGGTTATTTTCACATTATTCGCATGGACATTTCATCTCTCGTATTATTTGCAGTGCAGAGAAATGGAGGATTAGAACTGACAGTTCTGAACCGACCTGTCAATTAAATCGTGGAAGAGAATTAGCCTCCGTTTTAAACAGGATTTTTCTCTTACATCGAAACAATACAGTGACTGTTGAACTGATCTGTTGCCACTGGCAACAAGGGAGCTGGAGAAAATCCATGGCAACATGCATTGGCTGTCACAGTTGTAAGAACTAAAGCCTGAAGACCTCATGCTCTAAGAATCTGGCCTTTTTAATGGAGTCCAAGTGTACTCGATATGATGGATTTTTCTTTTTTAAGTATTTGTTTGCTTCTAAATCAGCTATAATGGAACACATTGATAAGAACATATTTTTTAGACAAGTACAGTATATATACTGCCTGTGGACTTTATATCTCAAACTTGTTGCTTTTTATCTCATAATTGTGATGTTGTTTACAGTAGTACATCTTTACACTACATCCTAACTTTTCTACTATTTTACAACTATATCTCACAACTTTGACTTGTATTTCAACTTAGTTTGTTTTTTTAATAATTGTGATATCTCAGTTATCTTCTTTTAGGAAAAACTTGTGTTTTTGTGTCTCAACTATTAGTTCTTGACCATTGACTATTTCTACACAATGTTTTGTAATTTTGTATTTATATAACTGAGCTGGAATGCTAAGAAAGCAGCAATTCTCTCTAAAAGCTGTCCCTGACTACTAGAGTTTTCAGAGAACACCTGAGCACATAGTTTCTTTTCAGAAAGCCACAGCCCTGCCTGAGCCATCAGGGTCGGTTGTCGATGTCTCTGGGTAAAATCAATAAAGAGAAGATTAAGCAGCAAGCAGCCAAGTAGAAGGAAACATCAGTGGTGTATATTTTCAAACGACGGCTGGCCAGAGTTAATGATTAGTTTGGAGCTTATCACTTTCTCAAGACAGTAGCAGAGATTTGACAGGTTTCATTGTTGCTTACGTGCTTGTTCGATAGCTAGATAAATTTGCCCTGTCTGTTTGCACAAACTTGGCTTTAACATTTGTATAATGTTGTTTTGAGAGATTCACTCACATCCTGCATGGAGGAAAAAAAAAAAAACTTGAAACCTTTGGAAGAATCGCATCTGACAATTACCCATACTCAATATTTTACCCACATCCTGAAACTTCTGTGGCTCTTCGATGACTCAGTAGTTGCAGGTTGTTATTGATGAAGGGAAAACAATTAATCCGGAAGCGGATCAATTTAACAGCTCTGGCGGGGTGGCATGCATCACACATTGGATGAATTATTGTTGCGTATTCTAAGTCACATTCTTCACTGCGACACCAATTCCTCACCGAGGTCTCTGAATCCATCACGCCGGACAGATATTTCAGGGTCTTAGATGTGCAGAGATTTCCAGCAGAATCTCCTCTATATGGCACCTTACTCAAAATTTCATAGCAAATGCATCATTTATTTGAGGAAAGTACAACAAAACCTACTTATGGAAATGATCCATTATTAATCATACAAGTTTGGGGGAAAAAAGTGTCAATGGAGTTGGAAGATTCACTCTTCTAAAAGTAGCTACTAGGTTAAAGGCAAAAAGATCTATTCCTTTTTCAAGTCTGTGTTTCTGCATCTATAGAATGACCTGCAGGATGGCTTCTCTTGCTCCCTCCGGTCAAATATATTAAACTTACGCATTCAGTGTAGACACAGAAAAACCATTCAATAGCTTTTAAAAGTCCCTTGTGGATAGTACCAGTCACACTGCTGGCAGGAAGCGCATGGATCATATTTTGTAATGCTGCGGTTTGAGTCGAGGAGACACTTTGGTGGGATGACCTCACTGAGCGTCTCTGTTCATTATCCGGTGAATCAGCTCCAGTCTGTGAAGCATTCACATGCTCAGCATGCAAAATATGTCAAATTTTGACTCGAACATACATGCTTAGAGCTGCAAGTGAATTCAAATGTTGATTTATTAAAGTAGGACGTGTTTCTGGATCAGCATCTTTTGTTGTTGAACAACATGGAACACTACTCTCAACCTTGCTTTGTTTAATTTAGCGTTTTTTTTATAAATTCCTTTATGTCTTTAATATCGTACATCATTTTTCATTGATTAAGTTAGACCCCCCAGACCTGTTGAGTGTTGCTGTTTGCTGTTACTGTTGAGTATGGAATCTGCTCCAGGCTGTTTTCACAAACGCAACAGCTGAAATCCAACATCAAAAGAGGTATGTTGTGTCGAATTTTAATAGACATTTTAAAAGAAACTGCTGCTGTAAATGCACAATGTGTCTTATACTAGCAGTGTTGAATGGTGAGTTCTCTTTATTTACGGTTTTCTGTGTGTAAATATTTGTGTGTCACATATTACGGGCTGTACTGAATAGCAATGTATTGCACATTTTTCAAAAAACTGCATTTTTGTTCACAGTACTTTATCAGTACATCTGTCTGTGTATTGATAGATTTATTTGTGTAGCCATATCAAGGCCACAGCAATTAAAAAAAAAAAGATGTCTCAAAGAAGTGCTCACTTGTACACTGCAAAAATATTTCGAATGACTGGTACAGTACAAAGCCTGTTAACTGGTTAAATATCAAGTTCACTATGCTTCAATTCTTTGCAATCAAAGAGTTGTCCTGACTGAATGTACTGTAGTTATTACCATGTACAGTTAAATCCTTTTGTGGTTTTTATTTGTGGCATTAGCCTATATTAGTATTATCAGTCGCCATGTAATTAAACTTTATGTGTATGTACTTTTAGTATAGTCCAAGCTTCACAAAAATCTTTACAATGCATGACCTGAGTCAAACAGTTACCTACTGCAAAATTCAAAGTGTTGGCTGGACTAATGTTGTTTGACTTGTAATGTGTAAATTAGGTATTGAGGTTACCATAAATACAGATTTATGGCAACTTTAATCGTGTGTTTTATAGATTCTTATACAATAAGTGTAGACCTAACACATCCCTTCTGAGTTGCCATAGAGATGAGACAGCCGAATGCACTCCTGAGGTTAAACAGTACAGAGTTAGACCACCACGTAATGACTAAACCCCCTGCTGATCAACCAATAAATCACGGCCAAGAAATCGATTCTTACTACAAGAGTGAATATTAGGACTTTAATAAACGTTAATAACCACAAAGTGGGGGTTGTTTGCTGTGATGAAACTAATGAGGTAAGAATAAATACAGGGAAATGATAAAAAGCATGAAAGCCTTTGTTTAAATTGGTCTCAGATGAGCTTTTTCGAGTCAGCATGTTCAAGCAGGCTGCGTACACACAAGCCTCTCGTGACTGATAACTGTACTGTGATGTTTTCAGCAAGAGTTAAACTCAAGTCATCAGATGGGTCAATTATTCATACACCCCACCGGGATAGAAAATAATCAATGTTGAAGCCAATTTCCCTGTGTTGACCCAAAGGTAATTGGGTATGAGAGGCTGGGTGACATGGGCTGTCCCGTCGTGCCCAGCCAGAGGAAATAGAATTTTGTTTGGCGACTTTGCTGACAAGATGTCTGTTCCGGAACTCACATACTCATTTCATGTATATCACAGGGGGTCACGTTCATTTGAATTGTAAAGCAGTCCCATGGTAATGAATACCGGTAACGCTCTTGTTGCATTCAATCGAGGACAGCCAAAGAGTGGGTGCTGCAGAGACAGAAAAAGACTGAAATGATAAGAAAGGAAAGAGTGAAGGTGGAACAGGTCATATCTTTGATCAGACATAGATTAGAATCTGAATTTGTTTAGAATTAGTTACGTAATACATTAAATTAATGATACGTCAGTGTTTTAAGAAGATGTAAAGATTGTACAGTACTGGTCGAAATGTTTGAATAACAATGTAATAAATAGTTTATTCTTGTCAAGGCAAAGCTGAATTTGCAACAGTCATTATTTCAGTCTTCAGTGGCCTTTTTTTTTACATGCTTATTTGGTGCTAAAGACCCATTTATTATTACTGATTTTGAAAACAATTGTGCTGCTTCATTTTCCAAAAGTTAGGAGTAAAAAAAGAAGGCAATCAAAACTTTTATTCTGCAAGGACACAAAATTAATTAAAAGTTACAGAAAATCTTTATCTTTACTGTATTTTTATCAAATAAATGTATCCTTTTGACCAGTATAATACAAAAAAACATTTAACATATACGTACAAAAATGATGTACAAAATTATTCAACCCCCAAAAGCCACATTTTAAAGAGAATCATTTACTCTTTTAAATCTCCAATAAGAATTGCCTTATTGGAACTGCTTTTGTCACAACTCTACTGGAATCCTAATACCTCTGTGCTAAAGCTCCCGGATTTACTGATACTATTTTTATGCTTTTACCGCTTTCTTCTAAACCCACCAAAGATTTTAGATATTCAATGAGATTTGAATCTAAAGACTGAGCAGGCCACTTAAGAAAATACATGTACTATGACTGACACCTAAAATGTTTTGGTAGATTTGGACTTGGGATCACTGTCCCACTACAAAAGCCCAGTAATCGTCAAGCTTTAGTTTGAACAGAAGGCATTACATTCTTTGCCAGAATGGCCTGATACCTCAAAGAATCTATCTTTTATACAGTCAAGATTTCCATTTTTTTTAACAGCAAAGCACCCTCATATCTTGATTGGTCCACCTCCATGTTCGCCCATGGAAAAAGTCTTCTTGCTATTTTGCACCACTGACCCATAGGTCCAACAGTTTCAGTTTGGTCTCATCACTCCATAAAACATTCTTCTAAAACTCCACCACTCTATTCAAATTCATTTTAGAATATTCAGATTGACCTTTTATGTTGTTTTTGGGCAAACATGACATAAGGTGTCTGGACACAAAGGTCATGTTTGTTTAGTGTTCTTCTTATTGCCTGCATTGAAATGTTTTTTCCTCCATTCATCAGTTCTTCTTGCAAGTCTTGGCAGAAAAACTAGAATTTAAATTTCTTTAGCTGCTCTGACTCTTGAAGAAATTATGCTTTTTGTTACAAGCCTCAAAATGTTTTTCTGTGCTACATTACATTTTAAAATGATTAATGATACTGCCAGCTGTGTCTTTACAAACACTTAGTGTCTTGAAAATGTTTATTACATTAGAAAGCCACAGACTGCATAATATAATGAAACTATTTCTTCTCCATAGCTTTTATAAGAGCATAATCATTTGATTGATACTACACTAATTATACATGTAAAAAAAATTTCTTTATTTTTTATCATACTTTGAATATAATTTATTCCTGTGATGAACCTGATTTTTTAGCCGAAATTACTGCAATCTTCGGTTTTCCATGATTCTTCAGAACTCATTATACTATACTGATCTGTTGCTCAAGTAACATTAATTATTATCAATTGAAAACAGTTATTGTAGTTCCAGTAAAGCCGTTATTCCCCAAAATACGTTTAATGCAGCTTTAAATTGCAAACTAACACCTGAGTTTAACTCTCGCCAAAGAAGCTTTTTGACTTACTTGACTTCCTTCCAGTTTTTTGTCTTTAAATTTGATTTTGTGACAGCTCTGTTCTAAAGGCTCAGTCATATAGCCTGTTATTCCACATAGAAGGTGTGATTACAATTATATTATAGTTGTAGTATCACAGTACAAATTACAGTCAATGTACAGCATACAGCACTTAAAACCGCAATGTCCTCAGAAGTAATAATCACCAGAATGAATACAGTCTAGATCATAACAAGTCTACAATCTCTGCAGCAGGTAATTATTACAGAACTCCTCCGCTGCATGGACTAATTAGGATTAGTTCACACACACCTACAGAACTACCGCCCACCATCTCATTCTTATTCAGCCTATATTAAGATCTCCAGACTTCAGACATTTTAAAAATGTATATTTATATAAACAAAGATTAAGACACTTAATACTTAATAACACTTCTCCCTTTTTTTGTCGCAATGCAGTTGCTTCATTATTCTTCGCTATGTTGCCTTTGGTGCTTGTTTTAAATTAGACCGATGAAGCTGTGTTGGGAGAATATGAGATTTTTATTACGATGATTTTTAATTTCATTATCACCAGCATGAATGTTTTATATATTTTACAGGCTTCACATATGGCTACAGTGACATGCTTTAGCCAAGTAGGACAGATTCCTGGATCGACATCTAACATTTCTATCAACCAACCACAGATCTCTAACCTCAACCATAAGGCACCTCTGAAATGACAGGTTTATACTGTAAGAACGGTGTCCAAAGCCCATGGGATTGATTTATAGGAATGGCGTTTGAGGTCTAAAAAGGTCTGTAATGCTTGGAGAAAGCTATACACTGACATTCCTGTTTTTGTCAATGGCAGCAGCATGGCCATTTTACGATTTGTAAAATCTGTCCAAAAAACCATCAGGCACTAGTGAAACATCAACTTAATTTTAATAAAATATTAGAAGTATGTGTGTCAGTGGTATTACACTTTCAACAACACATTTACAACTGGTCTTTTGCTGGTATAAGATAGTTTTGCTGGTTTATGCTGGTCATTTGCTGGTTGGACCAGCTTAGGAGCATTATTATGATCAGCAAAGGACTAGCAAAGTGTAACGTAGACTCAGAGTCAAGTGGATCAATTTGCACGGCTTTATTAAGTGATTCACACAGACCACAGTAATCAACAATGGCAAGCTGGTGCTTCATAGATAATCCACAAACAGAGTCGTAATCCAGGCAGAGGTAACAATGGCAGCCAGCAAGAATCACAAACAGGAAATACAGTCCAAGGTCATACACAAGGGAATCAGTACGGTAAGAAACGCTCAGTATAAAACTTTGCACTGAACTGTTCAGCAGCCCTTTCCCGGCGCCGAGGTCTCCCCCGGGGATGAGGGGCAAGATTCTCTGGGTGCTCCTGATGTAAAGTTTGGGTGAGTTGTGGTATTGGAGTCCACCAGGTATTGGAGTACCCCGTTGCGTCACCGGAAGTCCAGGATCTGAGGCACCTGGTATATGTTCTCTCCAGTGGGTACTAGGGGAGGAGCCTCTGCCGGAGCGGCCTCTTCCTGGTCCCTCTCTCCTCCCGGATCAGCACCGGGCTGAAACAGGGAAATATGAAAGGTGGGTGAGATATGATAGTTGGCAGGCAGTTCAGGGCGAAAGGAGACAGGAGTAATTTGTTTTATGATCTTAAAGGGATCCACGTACCTCGGACTCAGTTTTCTACAGGGTAGCCGCAGGAGGAGATCTCTGGTGGAGAACCACACCCATTGCACGACCTGGTAGTTCTGCATCCCAGGTGCCCTCGCTCCTTTGTAGCCAGTCGTCTACCATGGGAAGGTTCGTGGGTTCCCCAGACCAGGGGAAGAGGGGCGGTTGAAAGCCCAACACACTGGAATGGGGTCAAGATGGTTGCTGGCTTCCTCAGGGAGTTCTGGGCATATTCCGCCTATAGCAGATAGTCGCTCCAATCCTCCTGATTATGGTTGCAGTTCGCAGAAAGCGTGTAAGCTACTGGTTTAAGCGCTCCCCCTGCCCATTGGACTGAGGTTGATACCCGGAGGTCAGGCTGACATTAATGTTAAGCTGTGTACAAAAGGCCTTCCAGATGCGGGAGGCGAATTGTGGGCCCAGGTCAGATACGATGTCCTCCGGTAGGCCGTAAAACCTGTAGACCTGATTCATTAGGACCAGGGCAGTCTCCCATGCGGTGGGGAGTTTCAGAAGGGGGACGAGGCGGCAGGCTCAAGATGGTGGTATGGTGCTTGGAGGGAGGTTGATCGGTTATGAAATCCTGCGCAATGTGAGACCAGTGCCTCTGAGGTATGGGTAGGGGTTGTAGGAGACCAGCGGGCTGCTGGCGTGAGGATTGCAAGAGGGGCAGTTCTTTACAAAAGTGGCTACCTCAGACTGTAAGGAGGGCCACCAGTAGCGATTGCTGATCAGTTCGGTGGTGGCCAGGATGCCGGAATGACCTGAGCTGGGGTTTTCGTGAATTAACTGAAGAAGTCGAGCCCGAAGCTCCGTGGGTACATAGACTAGATCGGGCGGACAGTTCGGGGGTGGCGGTTCATTTTGTTGAGCCTCAGAGATCTCTGTGGAGATGTCCCACTGGACAGGGGCGACAATAAAGGCCAGAGGAGTTATAGGGCGTCAGCCTTGCCATTCTTAGAACCTTGTCGGTACATGATAGTAAAGTTAAAGCGTGCAAAGAGGACCTCTTGCTCTCTGTGGTCCAGTGAAGCTTGGAGGTACTCCCTCCGGTGAGAGAGGTGAGAGGCGCTGCCACCTGACTATAGCTCGTATGAATCTCCTATAGAAATTTGTGAAACCCAGGAACCGCTGCAAGTTCCAATGGCAGTAACAATGGCAGGCAGAAAGAATCACAAACGGGAAATACAGTCCAAGGTCATATACAAGGGAATCATTTCGGTAAGAAACGCTCATATATGCAGTTATATGAAGAGTATAAAACTTCTCACTGAACTGTTCAAAGTCCGGGCCTTAAAAAGGCTGAAAGCGCGGGACACCCGGGCCACGAGAGGCCCTGATGCGAGAGGCCTTTTCCTGCTGCTGTAGTTGCTACACCTATTCTGAAGGAATAGGAACAAAAGTTATTAGCCGGATTGAGCAAGGATCAGTTGTACTTTTTTGATGAAAAGTAAACTAGAATCTTTGACAATTATGGACAGATCAGACACCGTCAGATGCGTTTTTTTGGATCGAAATTAGAATAGACTGTAAATTCGGAACAACTACTGTAAGAAGGCCAAAGAACGCTAAAATAAATAGCGACGAGGGTAAAATCGGTGTGCGCAGAATAATAGCAGGAGCGAATTTGTGGAAGCAGATTGATAAAATTTTCGAAGTGATTAGCAATCTGGAATTGGGTTTATTCCATCTTGGCAACGCGTCACCGCGCATTACTCCCGGATGATCCGAAATGGGCAATGAGGCGGGACGTGGGCGGCAACGTGACGGCTAACAGACAGCAGATAGAGACATCAACCTGTCACTC
>JAUCMT010000002.1:6064343-6078307 GCA_032357475.1 Enteromius thamalakanensis | reverse complement strand
GCGAAAATTTTAACTTTCAATAAGTCATCCGTTTATTTAGAGTGTGTTAAACAAGTGTAATTTAATCACAACAAACATTTTTTTTCCTGAGGTGCTTACACTTAAAATGAGCCGCGTATCCACTTTCCTCTCCCGGAGCCTTATGGGATAGGAAAGTGTCCATGGTATGCTTGCTACAGAATCCATCCGGAAGTAGTAGATCATCCGGGTACTTCTCGCTACTGAATTTCGAATGCTATGAATTCGGACATACTACTTGCCTCGCATACTGTTTTTTGCATATTGTACTCTATAGTAGGAAAGTAAGCGATTTCGGACGCAGCATATATGGTGCACTGGTGATTGGAAACAGGTTTCAGTACTCAGGTGATTGAGATCGGGTGATTGGAGCTGATCCAGGAACAGATGACTGCGATGCAGTGGTGACTGATCCAGGGACAGGTGTTTGTGACGTTTTGACACTAACTATGCACACAGTGATTGGCTGATAGGAGAGGGGATGAGTCTCTGTCAGAGAGTGAGTATGCATTCAAAAATTAACAGAGTAGAATAATCAGCTGATGTCAAAGAAGTTCACAGACTCTTTAGCAGCTGGAAACCTATATCAGGCAAGAATAGGACAAAATTCCAACACTAAATGCCCAAACATCTTCAAACTGTGAAAAGAAGAGGAGATGCTACACCATCGTAAGCATGCACTAATCCCAACTATTTTGACACCTGTATCAGGCATCAATTTTAAAATGAGCTCATTTGTGCATAAAATTGTAAAATTTCTCAGTTACAATTTTTATGTTATCTACAGTATGTTCTATAAAGAATAACATATTGGCTCACATAATTTAAAAAATTTTGTATTTTATTAAAAAAAATAAAGTCTCAACAGCTTTCATTATTTAAATGGAAAGTTTAGCACTGGTTTGGCACTTAATGTTCCCAGCCACGTCTTTCAAAATTGTCAGTATTCAATTAGAAAAGTCAGTCTGAGATAAAACTTTAATTTTACCTTCATTTTACGCCCCTGTGTCAAAACGTCAAATAATGACTGAGAGATATATATAACAGGCCAAAACATCCGCAGCTATACTGTTTCTCGTCACTCTGTTAGCCTTTGTTAATTGTCTGCATTCAAAGACAGGGATTAGATACGGGGCGTGAGGCTGCATGGAGTCACGTGACCATCTCAGAACTCAACACCACCTCCACGTTTAATGAGCAATTATCAAACCAAAAGCCCACTCTGTATCTAAGCTGTCAACAACCTTCCAGCCTCTCTAATGCGAGCAGTGTAAACTTTATAATTGCTTTCAACACAGAATAATGAATCAATTTTCTGTCTGATTTCCATATGCAGGGAAAATTAATGCAGTGTAATGCGCTTTACTTGTCTAATTGACTCCTTCATTTTATGCTGTGTTTCTAAAGCAGGAACAAGCAGCCGTAGAAGCAAGCAAGGGATCTGCATTTCCTTCTGTATCTGGAACAATAAATCATATATGTTTTTTTTCTCATTTCTATGAAAATATTATTGACATTCACCGAAACCAGTTTCCACCTTTGCCTTCTATTTGCATCCAAGCGGTAACCATATATCAACATCACAGACACACATCATGAGAATAATATGAGCTATGTGAATATGAATAAAAATATGTGACAGCTTCACAGAGCAGAAAATGGCCTTTTTTGAAAGCGAACATTCTTGCCATAAATGTATTTATAGTGTTGTGCATTTCTCTTTCTGCAGGCCTCACAGCCCTGTCCGCCCGGCGAGCCTCACGGGATCTTCCGCCCCCTCCGAGTCTCTGAGCGCTGGCAGAGGGGCACACTTAGAAAATGTGTGCAAGAGAAACAATTAAAAAAAAAACTCCTTCTTTTGCCTGAATAAGAATCTTGGGGACAGTAGCTGGAAATGGAGTGTGTGTGGAATCGAGCTGATGGGCTGTGGAGGAGGAATGCTGTGTGTTTGTCAGGTCTGCCGTCTTTGTAGGGCAAGTGCCCCCATAAAACCCTAGTAAAAATCACCTACATTATGCAGTAACTGCATAGCAACGCCCTGGCTACCAATCGTAGCTGCTGAGAATCATTCAGGGGTGAGCAGCACTTACATTTACTTCAGAAACTGTAAAAGCCACCAATGGTAGAAGAGGAAATGTGAATGTGTTTAGAAAATGTGTCATTGTTCTAAAATTTTATTTGGTGGTGCTAATGGTGCAGGAAAATGGTTTTGGTGATGGGAAAGAAATGAGATGGAAAGAAAAATGCTATTTCGGTGCTTTTGCATTCTCCTAAGAAATTTTACAGTTGCTCAAAGACAAAAAAAGAAAAGAAAACATGTTGTGCTCTCTTGATGAACTTGCAAAACATTGCTTGTCTGACAGTGGTGATGGAAATAATATCAGATGGGAGGAAAAATTATTTTGAAAGCGTATGCAAAATTTTTTTGTCCTCCCAGAAAACGCAAAAGCGCTAAGTTCTTCGGGAGGACATTAAATGTTTGCTATCAAAGCGTGTTACTTGCAAAACACTTGTCTCATGTTCACTTGTAAATCTTTTGCTTTTTCCAAAGAAATTTTCTTTACATTCAAATGTTTTGCTTTTTTACAATAAACGTTGCGTTCATTTGCAAATCTGTTGCGTTTCTTTGACTTTGCATTCACTCACAAAACTTTGGTGTTTGCTGGCAAAATGTTTTCGTTCGTTCTTTTGCGCTCTTTTTAGTAACTTTGCATTTGCTTGCAAAAGGGGATGGAACTTATATGAGTTTGAAAAACTATATTCAGTACAGTAAAAAATAATTATTATAGGATTTTCATGAAAGGTTTCAATTTAAGAACTTAACAATCAGCTTTTAAAAGATTAACGTATTTAGTTTGCAGCTTTAATACACAAGTTTACATAATAGTTTATTTTTTATTTAACTATATTATTACGTTTTTATTATAATATTCCAACATAGTCTCATGGTCATTTTGTACGTATTCAAGCAAGGTGGAAAATATGTGCTAATTCTGACAAATTCGTACGACCTCACTTGAACGATTTTGTACGATTTGTCTAAACCCCAGTGACGGGTAGGTTTAGGGGTGGGGTTAGATGTAGGTCATTCGTACAAATTCAACGCAACTGAAATGTTCCCAGATCGAGAAATGTATTAAATACATCGGTAAAATAGCTTAACCTCAGTTTTGCAACACTGCAAGAATACTGTAGGCCTACTTAATTTTTGTTTTGTTCATTTAACAAGTCAAAGCGGACAAAATCGTCACTTCCTGGTAAACTGGCACTCAGTCTCATGGCAATTCATGCATATTTTACAAGGGGGCTATTTCTTGCTTAATCGTACATATTTTATGAGTTGTCAATTGTATGAATTTTTACGAATGACCTTCACCTGACCCCATCCCTAAACATACACTAGGGTTTAGACAAATCATTTAAAATCGTAAGAGTGAGGTCATACAAATTTGTACGAACTACAACGAATTTACTACCTCATAAGAATATGTACAAATTGGTTGTGAGACTGTGTTGGCTGGTACTGTTCCATTACGAGGCTGGGATGCTAGTTTGAGGTGGTTTATTCTGGTCCTTTGCCTTTGTACTTGACAGCACATGACAAGCTAAAGACCAGCTTAAAGGCACAATATGTAATTTTGTTATGTGTTATATATTTTATGCAGTTACGTTATTTTAAAAGTTCTGTAGGATTTGTAAATTCAAAGAAATTCCAGATTTAAATAATGAACCGTCTGCGCTAATCTCAACTTCCTCCCATGACAAATGCAGAAGTGGTAGTTATTTACTGTGCATTTCGATATCGCGGCTCATGGATCATGATTACACTCACCACAATACCAAAAAATGCGACCTCTAGTGGCAAAAAACATATATATTGTGCCTCTAAACCATCAAAAGACCATCACCCCAGCTTTAAAACATACCTTACCAGCATATGTTGTATTTTTCAACATAGCGTATCAACATAACTTGCCATAAGCTTAACAAACTACCAGCTGATCAGCTGCATATTGTTCAGTATGCTGTATGTGGTGATATGTTAATTATTTTACACGGTTTGAAACTGTTGATTTTCACTTGCAAAAAGACCATATCTTCTTCACACACTCAAGCTCACTGCCGTGCGTGTTTGTTTGCAAGCAGCAGTGTGAGGTTGTTGAAAAGAGTGTATACAGAAGCCTCTTTCCCAAAGACCTCAGCAACTCCTTTACACTATCAACACATTTAGCATTGTCCTATCAGCTATGTCAACATATTCTCAATGTTTCTCCCCATACAGCACTTCACAGCTTTCGATGGTTTCTCTCTCAGGTATACTCTGTTTTCACGGTCTCTTGTCAGCACTTAAAGTGAACTTCAGAGCTGCACATACTTATAAATGCAGTCTCGACACAAAAAAGCGCCTCCATTCACCTGTCAGTCTTGTTATTTACGTCTCTCTTCTCAACCGTAGCTGAATCGAACCCTTTCTTTTTGTTCTCTCTGTCTGACCTTCTAGTCTCATCCTTCCCTCTCTCTCTCATCTCTGTCCCGCCCTTCACTTTGCTGTCTTTACCTGTGACGTCTCACATCAAACCCTTTTGCACCCTCCTCTTTGTTCCTCTCTTCAATGCCAGAGCACCATTATTCCCGCAGTCTTTTTCCCACAAGACGCTCAAGGCACTGATTCCTTTTTATGCAGCTTTTTATAAAAAAAAACATTTTAAAAGTGCATGTGCTTTACTTTCTCATGCTGTTTTTTTGTATAATTTTAAGCAGCACTTTACGTCCATAAACAGTCTACAGCGGTTTAGCTTTTGATTTTACACAATATTACGATTACAATTGGGTCAGGAGCAGTTCTTTTAATTTCATTGTATCTATTCGGTTAAATTCAATTCAATTCTTTTAGCTCCTTCTCCTCTCACCTCCTTCTATCACTTTCACTGTTCTTCTCCCTATGGTTACACCCCTTTCTCTACCAATTCCACTCCACTTCTCACTTTTACACCTCTTCTTGTTCCCCTTCTCATTCTTACACTTTTTTTTGTTGTTGCTTTTCTTTCTGTATATATATATATATATTGTTGTAATTGAGATAAATGTGTGTAAATAATATATTTTTTACTGTTGTTTCTATTACAAACTCAGCCGTTATCAGTTTGCAGCCCAGTCGCACGTTTTTTTTCCGTTTTTTTCCTGACACGATTCTTACTCGACTTTCGTAAATCCAGCACGAAAAGATGCATCCAATCGAATCTTAGTTTTACGTTCGTGCCGGAGTTACGAAAATAATTAAATATTCGTGTCCCTGACACGAATAAATATATTTCGTGCTAATTTCGTGATATTGTCACGACCAGCCGTGCGACTGGGTTGCACAATTTGGGACTAATGGAGAAATAAAGTCATACAAAGCCAAATTTCCACAAGCTAAAATGATTCTTTAGGGTCTTCATGGAAAGTTTGTAATATATTTGTTTTACAATTTCTCAAACCTTCTCAAAATTTCACAACCTTCGGGTTATAGGTCCATTAGACCACAACTGGCCACCTTATGTATAGAGTAAGGCATTAATACGTGCTTCATAAGTACTAATAAACATACAATATTATAGGAATATGCATGCTAATAAGCAACTGTTTAATAGTGAATAGTGCTCTTAATTTGAAGTGTTACCAAAATCGTATTTAAACTATTAAAAACGTTTTAATACTTACGTCATAATTTATGCGTTATATAGTTTATATAGGGTGTTTTTATATTTAAATACTAATTTTACTGTATATATAAAACATGCCACACTCTTGTAAAGTTTGAGTTTGATGTGTTACCTTTCTCGCACTGGACAGCTGGAGGCTCTTTTGTAACACAAGCAATTTAAACCTCATCCTTTTGTTGATCTGCCACACTTTTGACACTCTCAAAAGCATTTCATTGGTGGCTGTACTCAGTTATTATTGATTTGAAGTATGCTTTCAACATCATGTGAGAGGAGAAACTCAATGCATAGCTCATATGCCTTGAGTCTGCTATATGCACTTGATTATAGCCTTTCATTCAGGCCTTTATCAGCAGCACTATTATGTGTGACCAAGTCAACGCGCCACTATATAAGGCCACACTCTTGCTATCATTGCACATTGTTGTCAGAGCATGATGTCATATTTCTGTGTATTGTGAGACGATTGCATGTGCCACCTGACCTAGTTTCTATTATTGCCAAGAAGTATCTACTTACTGTATGTACAATTGGAATAGCTTCTATTTGTCAAACTTAGGCAAAGTTAGATTGCCTCCCACCACCAAGAAAACTTTATTCTGAATTATAAATTCTCATGGGGCTTTCTGTATGCAACACAATTTTGTGTATTATCGGCTGAGGTGTTTGATTTAAAACCTAAAAAAAGGACCTTTTAAATTGCTTTTTTTTTTACTATCAGCAACACAAGAAATTGCTTACAACAGTGACAAAGGTTTTTGATGCAGTTTTTTTTTTTTTTATGTTGCTCTCTGTCCTTTGGACAGTTCCTTTCAATTTGTGCGTTTTGGTATCTGGAGAATAAAGTCTGGGAAACACAAGGCTTAAAAAACACAAAATGTGTGACAAAAAATTTCCAATCTAAGCACATTCTTCATTTTGCACGCAAGAACGAATACAGCAGGAGATGTTTAATCTATGAGAAAATGAATAAAGTGATACTAGTAAGTGAATGAGATCACACATCTAACTAAGTGGTGAGTGAACAGTTTGAACAGCTGTCATTCTGCTTCAAAGGGAAAAAAATATAAAGAGAGAAACCAATTTTGTAGACAGTGTTTGATTAAGTTTGTGGTTGTGGTTTTGTATTTGTGGAAAAAACATTTATTAGTTATGAGTTCATCATATGTGTCATGTCAATAAAATGGCCAACAGATGGAGCACAGGATCATGCAAACAAAAACAAAATGCTAAAATAACGACACTAAAATAATACAATAGAAATATTTCAATAAAATATGGAATTCTGGAAATGTCCGTTCATCATAAATTCTACAGTAATTCATAGTGTTTACTTGCAAAATAATATATTTATACATATATTTATATATATATATAATTTAAATATATATATAATATAAAATTACAAAGTATTATTTTAGTATTATTGAGATACTATTATAGTTTTTGTATTAATATTTTTATTTTGTAGTTGTGATTTTTTTGTTTTTTTTTATAATTTATTTACATGTCTATTTAGTTTTATTTATTGTGTCAAGTTAAACAGTTAACATAAGAAATATTGCCTTGATAACTGAAATATTTTTTAGATTTTTTTATTGAATTTATTAAGTAACATGTTTCTTTCTTGTGTTTATTATTTTAGCTTAAATTTATTTTTATGCTGCATACCTTAAATTTATTGAGAATTTAACCTTTTAACTTTTAAGTAACTTTAAAATGTAAGTAAATTTAAAGTTGCAAACGCTTTTTTTTAAGTTGAAGCAAAATATTTAGTGCTTTCAAATGATTAATCACATATGTGTGCTGTATATTATTTTTATGTATAAATACACACAGACAGTATATATTAAATACATATTTCCATGTATTATTTTACCTGATTACATTTAAAATGCTGAATATTTTTTCACTGAATGGATTCGTAACAGTTAACCAATTAAAGTTTAAAGAGGTCACGTTAATGCAAAATTTTTTAAGGGAAACTTTTTTTGTACTTCTGAAGACCATGGAGCGATTCTATAATTTAATATTTCATTTCTCTCTTCACTTTTCCCCCCTTCATCCCTGAATCCTTGTATGTCCTTCTCTGCGGTCCTGTCTCTCAGCATGCTTTTCAAATGGGCTGCTCAACTTCCTTCTGTTTACTCCGTGTTCATCTTTAATCTCACACATCCTATTCCCCTCTAAAGTGCCCTGAAACTCTGCAAGTTTCCTGCCTCTGAAATGACCATGGCCTTCTTTGCTGTAATTGCTAGAAATGCTAATTGGACTGCAAGCGCAATCCCCAGTGATGCATCTGGGATTTCCCAGAGTCTAGAGACCAAAATAACAAGCCAAAAAAAGCTTTTAAATTCCAATTGCCACTAGACATCTGGATGGCCTTGCCCTGAATGCATTTTCATAATTAATACAAAGTCTAGAGGAAGGTGCCTTTCCTTGATTGAAAGGTCCTTATGCATTCCCCTGGCTAAATATGCAATGGAAAGTGTAAACTTGGCATGCAAGGAAGATGACATTTGAAAAAGAGCATGCAATATTCATTTAAATTCAAAGTAAGGCCCTAATACAATTTCTCCGCAAAGCTTCTTGCTGAATATGAAGGACCTGGTGCCCTTTGCAGGCTGCGTACTTCTCGTTTGCCCGTAGGTTGCAGCGGAGCCGCGAATGTATGTGATATTTAGTTTAATTGCACCCCTCAAAAATAATTTACCCTGAATTAAGCCTTCTGCCTTTGAGGAAAATCAAACAAACAAATTCCTCTACAATGGTAACTTACGCCTGAACAAACCCCCCCCCCACCTAATCCTGCCTAAGACCGCCAGGAGTCTTGGAAACAGTGGCGCGTGTGAGAATAAATGCAGGTCCTGACTGGAGAGAGCGCAGCAGATGTCTCTACGGTTAAGGCAGAGCGTGTTGGCTGTCATAAGGGACGGTGGCGTAACAAAGTGGGACTAGAGGTAGCAGTCGGCGACACTGTCTCAGCCGTCAGAGCTCCGGCGCTGATGGAGAGCGTATCTGTCCGCTTATACGCCATCTGCCTCTTTGCACTCAGCCGCTGGCAGTCTCATCTGCTGGATGGAGACCTGAGGCCCAGGCGGACAGGTTCCATAGTGCCGCCCACGTACGCTTCTGATTGAACTATTTAGAGAAGGCACAGGCACAGAGCCTGATGCACAAAGCCAAATTCGGCGTGTGTTTGAGGCCCGGGCAGATCCTGGGGGAGTGCGTGTGATTTTTTAGCAGGAGAGACTAAGCAGAGGTGGATGGTTTGGTGCTTGTTTTGCTTCATGGAAGAGTAGGTTTTACAGACAGTGCTTTGATTCAGGAACGCTGGGATGCTCTTTGAAGGTTTTGAACCAGAAGTTGCACAGTTGTGACACTACAAATAGGAAACAGGGTCAACGAAATGATGCTAAATTAAATGATGTGGGTTTTTTTGCAGTCTAAAAATACTTTAAAATGCAATTCGCACATACAAGGATTTGACAACACCTCTTTTATGATGATCATGTTTACAATTTCTGTATCAGGGAAGTGAAGGGATGGGACAAGATAGGACAAAACGGGATGGGACAGCACAGGAGGTGAGGCCAGGTCATAGTGTCCCATATTCAGAATAAATACTCTGCCTTTAACCCATCCAAGTATACATACACACAATGAACACACACCATGAACAGGGTTTATATATAAAAATAACCCATTTAATTAGATGTGAACAGTTTCATGTAAAAGAGTTTTATGATAATGTGTATAAAACTCATATATATCTTATTAGGGTTAGGATTAAACAGGTTTGGCACACGTAAGCTTTGCCCCTGCATTCAAGAAAAATCAAATAAAGCTCAATATTTGCACGGATTATGAGACACAGGTTTGCGCACTTCAGATAAGTGCAAACACAGATCTTTTCACAATGAGCGCAAAATCACGTCTTGTGGCTCTTGAATGCTTAAACTGAAGTTTAAATGAGTTTAGTTTAATCACAGATATCAATGTACTGTATGCTGTTCAGGTCTCACCTTCACATGCGTGCTATCAACACCCAAGTGATGACGGCTTAAATGACTGGTAATATTCAAGTATTTAGCACTTGCATTAAACAAAGGGTGAATGGTGCAAAGACTTAAGAAATGCAAAGACAGTTCACTCTTAAAGGCTACTTATGAATGAAAGAACCCGCAAAGCACAATATGGAGTGATGATATGCATCGAACGGTTCAAAGACATTATTTCAAATCAAAGTGATCATCCTTGTTAGTGGGGACTTTGGAGTGAGCAGGGCAAGTGTGTGCTATTATGTAGCCTAGTTGTTTGGAATGATGTGACAACACAGGTGGTGTGTTTTAATGTCATAAATGTCTTTTTAGTGTTATTGTTTTTATGCTTTTAAAATATGATATAAAAACTAATATGTATAAAGCCTAATATGATTTGGAAATTTGGCGTGAACCATTGGATACACGGAACGCGTATCATTACACCCTTAGGTTAACGCTATTTGAAAATAAGAAATAACAAGTTAGTTGATTTCAGATTGTGTTGCTGATTTGAAAAATCACTTAGATACTGTAGGACTTTGTCTTGTTTCAGCTGCCCACAGGCATTGCAAATATGGCCGCCGAGTAAACAGACTTTGCTTTAGAATGTTTTGTTTTGGGTTTTTTTCATTGCTGTTGCTGGAATGTACTGGAAAGCCAAAATGTGTATCCGTGGACAGAAACATACATTAGCCAAACTCTGTCTGTTTTATAAATTAGTTGAACAAGTTAGATTCAACGAAGGTCCTAGTGCATGCCAAACTGTGTGAGGAGAATAGTATGGTTTGACTTTTTTAAAGAGAACCATTACACCACTACTGGAGACAAAGATATTGTACTAAATTTACCAAATGATGTACTAAAATCACAGATTTGTCTTTATGTTATCATACTTTAATAACATTTTGTTTTCAACATTTGATGTAGCCATCATCATCTCATGTTGCAAACAGGAAGTAAACAATTCTGGTGATAACCATGTGACACTGTACATATTTTTTCTTTCTTTTACATATTTGCAAGAAATGATCTAATACACCAGTCAGTAAATGAAAAGATTCTTTATGGTCACTATTGTAACTGATGCTATTAAATGGGGAAATATATATATTTTTTACACATTAAATTTAGATGTAATCTGCTGTGACTGATTTAATTCACTATAAATGCATATTATTTTACACTACTTAAATACTTATATATACACATATTGTTCAGCGGTCATAAATTGTCATTGCTGTAATTTGAGCTTAGGTACACTATGTTTAGTTTCATAAATCAGTTCCTGTAACGTATAGTGTCATTTGCCATACCTGCACTCTGCGCTCATAAATAATCAGAGGTCATTGTTAATGCATTATTCAGGTAAGATCAATGCGGCAGTTAATGGTCAGAGATATAAATGATTTATTTTTGTCATGGTTCATCAGCAAGCCATGTTCATTTTTTCTACAATTAATTATCTTATTCTCTTGGGGAAAAAAATAATAGTAGTAATACCAAGACAAATATTACCTGGATCATTATCAACATTAGTATCTCAAGCTGTTATAGTGCTAACTAACAATGTCAGCTCAGACAAGTACGCGTGATTGTTAGAACCACGTTTGTAATGAGCCATGTTAAAGGGTACTCGCGTAATTTATTTGTTAAATGTTATGTAACTCTTCCTCCCATCCCAGATTTAATATGCAGGTTGATTAGAAACTGAACATGGGAGCTTTGTGGCACTAGCAAAACATTGATTTGTCACAAAACGGCAACAGTGGTTTAACCAATAGCATTGTTTGTTTAATTTGGTCGACCAATGGAAAACAGTGTTCAGGAAACCTATTCATAAACAGTCAGTTCTTCTGATGCGAGTTCATGAGTGGAAACAAAAGCACATATTAAGTTTGATGATCTTCACATATCGGATTGACCTTGTGGAGAATACAAACCTCAAGAATGTTGCCGGTAAGTTGAGGAGGTCAAATGAAAGAAATTCCTCATTGTCTTTGTGCACTCTCATGTTGTTCCACACCTGTGTGACTTTCTTTTTTCTGCAGAACATGAATGTAGATGTTTTAAACAATGCATCCAGGGTTTTTTTTGTCCAAACAATAAAAGTCAATGGAATCCAATATTTTGGACCCCATTGACTTGCATTGTTTGAACAAAAAAAAAACGTTTTAAAATAAATTCTTTTATGTTTAAAAGATGAAAGATAGTCATACAGATTTGGAATGACAAGAAGGTGCGTAAACGATGACGGAATGGTCGTGTTTTTTGTTAAACTACCACTTTTATATTAGATTTATATATATATATATATAAATGGTTATGATTATTTAATCAAAAGAGAAACCCTAGAGAAACATGGTGCTATATTTGCTTCACGTGTTCAAAGCCCCATTTAACTTCACCTGGCAGATAGAATAAAGACAAAGGTTTTGTTGAAATTAAATACATTAGGGAGGTTGGCATTTCTTGGTTTCGATTAAACCTTGATTTAAATGTTTTTTTTCTTTCCCTCTGCATAGACACACAGATTGCTTTAATTTCATGGCATCAATATTTGCTTTTATCTTTTATTCTAATTTTGCCGACATCTACTTCAAGTGCACTTCATGTACAAACACAAGCCAGTTTCACATCCAATTTGCCCTAATGCAAAATCTCTCTTTGCACTGTATGTGAAAATTCCTACAGTATATTTGAGATTTTTAGACACCGCATTTACATGCAATGACTTTCACAGTGGGAGTAAATGCAACACGAAGACGTCTGGTCATAATGTGTTGATTTTTCAACACTAGTCTCCTTCCAAACACAGCCACTCAATGAAACAATGATGTCCCCTAATTCCTTGGCAGAAAGCTTTGAGTGGTAATAACGTGTTTCTTTCTGCTCTGCCGTGCCTGACCAGTGACAGGAAGACTGCAGGCCATAATTATCCTGTTTGTTCACAGGCCGACGGTTTTTATTATTTAAATCTCTTTGGGCGAGAAAGGGAGCTGGGAGGCGCGAGTCTCTACCATTTTCTTGTCATGTTGTGTTCGTCAGCGTTAATGTCCCTCTCTGTAATTTGTCGGCGTTTTGTCCTCTTTATGCTTTTGAATGAAGGAACGCAGGCATCTCCCCTAGTGAGGGAATCGACGCTGTGGTGTAAAAAGTTGAAATTTGAGCAAATTGCAAGATCTGAGAGCCGTGGAAGACCAACAGTCAGGCTGGGGAATAAAATCTAGCGTGCTTCTGAAAATAACAGGCTGTTTTGCGGCGTAGACCTGAACCGGAAGCTCCCAGGGGGGGTAATTGTGGGAAGTCCGGCCCAATGCTCATCCATGTCTTCTGTTTCATTTCACCGTGGCGTACTGATCTCACACAGTCCGTGCTTTATATATTCTGTGTGTCATTACTTTGCTCATGAAATGGATGAAATACTTTAAACATTGAAGCGTTTCATCATTTCTACACACCTCATGAAGCGGTCAATAACCTCATAGACTAACATATCCTGCTTAATGCAGTGATGCTGGGCCGTTTTGATCATTCTTGTGCCCACCTGTGGTTGTAAATGTACTATATATTTATGTTGACACCTATCTTTATTTTTGTTGGTATATGAAATTGATGTGCATGTGTATAATATGCATATGTGCTCAAAAACAAGTGAGAAGCTTATAGAGGGAATACTTTTTAGACGCTGTAGCATTGTTTCAGGTTGCACTAATGGTTAATTATGCTGCCTTAACCCTAACCCTAGATGCAATATTTTCAGATTCAAATTAGACACATGCACTCTAGGGATAACACCTAAACAATTATTAGGAACACCTGTTCAATTTTTCATTAATGCAATTATTTAATCAGCCAATCACATGGCAGTTGCTTCAATGCATTTAGGAGTGTGGTCCTGATCAAGACAATCTCCTGAAATTCAAACTGAATGTCAGAATGGGAAAAAAAAGGTGGTTTAAGAAATTTTGAGCTTGGTATGGTTGTTGAGTATTTCACAATCTGCTGAGTTACTAGGATTTTCACGCACAACCATTTCTAGAGTTTACAAAGAATGGTGTGAAAAGGGAAAAACATCCAATATACAGCAGTCCTGTGGGCGAAAATGCCTTGTTGATGCTAAAGGTCAGAGGAGAATGGGCCGAATGATTCAAGCTGATAGACGAGCAACTTTGACTGAAAAAACCACTCGTTACAACCG
>JAUCMT010000002.1:6047598-6061559 GCA_032357475.1 Enteromius thamalakanensis | reverse complement strand
AGATAGATAGATAGATAGATAGATAGATAGATAGATAGATAGATAGATAGATAGATAGATAGATAGATAGATTTTTTTTTTTTATCCTATGATTGTGGGCTTTTATGAAATATATATCTCCATGAATATGAAGTTAATATTGAAAATTCTGGCTTTGGGTCCAGGACAGGTCTTGTTTTGGATATTAGGAGCCTGATCTCACGGCAATTTGTACATATTTTACTTGGTAGCTTATTCGTACAAATTCGTACAACCTCACTCCTACAAATTCATGTATGAATCATGTATGAATTTGTACGAATGACCTACACCTAACCCCGCCCCTAAACCTTCTCGTCACTGGGGTTTTAGACAAATCATACAAAACACAACACAGATTTGTCTCATCATAAAATCCATGCAAATTGGTCGTGAGACTGTGTTGGTATTAGACAATGCTGCTGACCCTCTTAGTTGTTTGGTAACACACAAAAACAAACTGCCGTCCGGGGCTGGATCTTGCATGTCTGGTTTGGAGGCTCAATCTAACAGGCCAGTCCTACTTACTTACAACTACTTAGCATCCAGCCCTAGCAAATGCATTGGCCATTTAGGGCACAAAAGTTGGCTGCAACTTTCAAAAAGGCCAATCACCTCCCACATTGTTTTTAAACACTAAAACTCTTTATTTTAGCACCGTCACATCAGTACATACCAAATTCCCACCTCAGTCAAGAGCGATTCTGGCCCAATACTCTGTGAAGATTTGTTCAAGGTTGTTCGGGTTAGTCAGACAACGATTGTGCAGCACACTTTCAAACAGTGCCTTGAATACTCGATTGGGTTGAGATCAGAGCTTTGATTGGGCTTTTTGTTCTTCGGTGTTTATTCCAGCTTGTTTATAAGACCTGTGCTCTGCTAAAAGATGACCTTCCTCCACACATTAAACTTTTTATATGCTTCCTTATATTATATTTTGCCGCATCCATGCATCATTTTGTAATTACACAGGCATCTTCTGATTAATATCAGCTACATTTAACAAACTATTATTTGATATTCCTTCTCTGACTGCGATCATGATTGAGCTATCATTAATAATACCTCAATTTACGAATTCTCTTAAAACATGATGTGTCTCCAAACATAATTTACAATTATAAGACCAATTATATCTGTACTAGCAGCCTTATTGTGTTCTTTGAAAGCAGAAGTTAAATTAGCAACATCCTACATTGCACTTGGGTGTGATGTGAACAAGCTTAATATCCGCAAAACTTTGCTGAGTTGCTGCTTGTAATTTGCAAATGGGTACAAGAATTGCTTCAGCCCCCTCTTCCTGCTAATTGAACAAACACTGGATGTTCAAGCACTTCAATATTGCTTTGAACCTTTTCTCTTATTCAGGCATTTACTGTGCCTCAGCTTCTTTCCAGTGCTCTTTAGTCTTCATTTTCACAGCTCTCCTTAATTCCCGACGTGATTAATGAACCCATAACTGTGGGATGTTTATCCAGAAAATGCGCTAGTTATTGTTGTGATTAACAGCTAGAGCCCAATTGTAAGGCCATTGCGTACTGTACTTGTTAGGCTGATTGTTTTTCATCTGTGTAAACTTTTGTTTTATATCTGAATAACTGCAGAACTTTGCTTTTTATGTACTTATGTACATTGAGATGTATTAATGCAGAGCACTACTAAAATCGTGTCATTTTTTAGTTATTTTATGTCAGTGTTGGTGATACTTAAGAGCAGTTTGTAAGCACACATTAAGCACAATAACTATATTTGTGTCCACACCAGCGAACAATATTGTCTGTTTATTATAAGCTTAAGCACGTCTGCCACTTTAAATTCTCAAGCATGTGATAGCAGGATTGATTCTGATTGGTTCTCAATGTTTCTATCATTCTGAAAACATGATATTGTTTCTGCATGCCTTTATCATTATATTTATGGTGTGGACATTGCTATTCTTAAACACTGAGAACGCTTTTTATAACTATATCTTTATCGTTATTGGGTCTTTTGTGAACTTGTCTTTACTTTTATTCGAGTACAATTGCTTTGGATGCAATTGCATTAAACACTGTACATAAAAATTCTACAGTACATAAACAACACTGGATTTAACATTGATATGTAACATTTAGGCCGGTTTCACAGACAGGGCTTAGCTTAAGTTAGGATTAGTCCATTTAGGACATTTTTTATAAACTTACTTAAAAAAATCAGAACTGGTGTTTATCTTAAGACAAAATAAATGCACTGACAATTTTTAAGCTCAGTCAGTGCACGTTTCTTTTAGTTGAAACAGTGCAGATTTACATTTAGTCTTAGCCTTGTCTGTGAAACTGGGTGCTAATATTAATGTTTTTTTGCTAATATTAATGATGTTGTTAATGAAGTGCCCCTATTATGCCTTTTTAAATATGATCTTGCAAGCAGTGTGTCATGTAGCTGTATGTGAACATAAACTATCTGCAAAGTTGTGACGCCGAAAGTACACGATAAATAAATAATTTTAAAAAAGAGTCGACTCACATTCTCCTAAACGAGTCATCAGCAATTTGAATCTTTTTCTGTTACGGATCCACGTCACTAAGTAACATATTTGCATGAAGTCTGTCCATGTTCTATGTCGCAAACAACTTGCCCCGCCCACAAACAGTACAATTTCCCTGTGGATCATATCATGTTGAGAAGACGCTGTATTCTGTGAGAGTTAATTTGTTTTATATAATAAATATATATAATAAAATAATGAGTGCTTAACGTTTAATTTGTTTAACAACACGTCACCAGTACAATCTCTTGTTGTGTTGGCATCATTTTACTGATGACTGCTTTTCCAATTTTGGAGTACAACGCAACATTCACCAAACGCTTGGTCTTAAAAGATGGATCGGTGCCCAGTTTACATGGACCAGCTTGCTCCTCTGAACTTCTACCTGTAAGTATGATTAATAATTGATGATTGTATTTTCTATCGTTTAAAACACATATTTGTGTAGGTTATGTTGTGTAACAACACCACACATGTCTTGGTAACCGGCTAACTTGCGTTTTTATAGTTCTGTTCAGATGTGGGCCTGGTGTAGTCTAAACATTGTTATTGATGCAGCTTGACTGTCTGTCTGTCTCATTAGTTTAAGTAAGTTAATGATAAACTATGGTTTAATGCAGTGTTATGCATTATACGATGCTGAAGTTCACAACGCAGTGCAGGGCTCACGGGAAGGAGGGGTTTAGACGAACTAATTCTTCAAACTGCTTCACACGAGTCATTTATGAATCATTTAGAAATGGGGTAAAATTAAATCTATTTTTCAACCTTGTATACATGTAATCCTGTTTTAAGAGACTCATAAAGCAATATTAGCAACCTTTAAAATGGCATAATAGGGGCACTTTAAGTATATATTTTATATTACTTATATAAAAAGAATTAAAAGAGCTGTCTCATGGCTTTCCTTAAAATGTTTAACTGGTCGTGGTCTGATTTAGAAAATAATTAGTATTAAGTAACGCAATTGTCATGAATAAACTGAGGAGAAGCGTTCGGATCCATTTGCAGACGTTTATTTACACACACACACACAGAATCAGAGTTACAGGCAGAGTCAACAGCGGCAAACGAGGCATCAGAGACAATGGTAATAGAATGATCCAAAGTTCTTGGCATAAGTCAGGCCATATGCAAACAGCGATCTGATAGGGCGAGGCAAAGGCGTAAATCCAGGTACAGGCAAGATCGATAATCCAGACAGGTAAACACAGGGAAAACATGCAGGAACGAGAATGGCTACATACAGACACGGAACATCCAACAATGACGAGCGAATTCACAACGGAAGAGAGGTGTTTAAATACAAGACAAAGGGGTGGAGAAACAATAGGCAGTCATGACAACGAACAAGGTGGACGGACAACAGACAAGGTGGGCGGAGACATAAGTTAACTGATAAAAAGTCCAGGCAGGAAACACACAGAAAGAGTCTTAAGGCTGGAGTGCTATTAGTAGTCTTTACTGGCAACTCCAGCTGGGTGTGACAGCAATATATAATTCGAGCAGTAATCTAAGTTCTTCAAATGTTAAAGGTTTTTCATGCAGCTATTTAGTCAAAAAAGGTTATTCTATGGCATTGTGAAGCACCTTTATTTTTAAGAGTGGATGGCTAAATAGTTACGCAACTATAATGCACATAATTTGATGCAACACTTAGCTCAATTAAAATAATCACAAATACAGTGCTTTTAGTGACCAATGTTGGTGATTCTTGTATTCTGTATTTTCCTACAATGCAACAATAAACACAGCACAACAAAGAGCTCCTGCCAAAGCTCGTCTGAATCAGCGAATATAAGCGGCGACTTCACCGCAGGACTTCAGATTTCTTCTCCTTCAGCGACATGCAACTTTGCTGTCCAGACTAAAGAAGCCAACGCTGTTGAAAAACACTCTCTCAGCTGGATAATTCCTCTGCCGGCATCCGGCGAGAAAGAAAGGTCTCATCTAGAGTTGAGGTCGAGAGCTGGCACATCAGCAGATGCCCGCATTCCCGCTTTTCCCATTGCTCTTGATCCGCCTCCTCGCTATTCGAGCAGCTTATCCTTCTCGGTGATCAGAGCTAAAATGATGCAATGTAAGCCGTTTCTACCTCTCAGCACTTCTTGGAAGCTGAACGGAAGAGTAACGAGGCTAAGCTGTCGGGTCGAGAGATTGCACGCCAGCACAGGGCTCACGTTCCCCCCTTTCCCTGCTGTTCTTTTATCTGCTGGTGTTTACACGGGAATCAACACCCCCCGTAATATCATCCCCAAATCATCAACTGAATCAGGCCAGAATGCCTTTGGTGGACCCAGCCGTGGATTGCAGACCTGCACACAATGCTGACGGCAGCCGGTGGCCCATTCCCCTGTCTCAGGCTGAGGGCTCAATCTGGCACTCACAGCCCAGTCTGTGAGCCCTAAATGTTTGGCAGCTCGAAGGGAGCCTGTTAGCCTCCCAAAGCGCGTACTAAATTTCAATTTCCTACATTAGAGCCCTGTCTACGAAACACTTTTATGCTGTGAAAGGGTCACTATTTTCGAAGTGGTGCACAGAGTGCTGTGAAAACCCCCTCGTCATGAGAAGTATCGCAGATACTATCATTTCTGCAACACCTGCTGGACAGGGGCCGCTCCCTATCCACCCTTAAGGCATACCTAGAGGCCATTGCAGCCCACCACGACCTTATAGCAGGTCAGACTCTGGGCAAGGATAACCTTATTATCCGTTTTCTGAGAGGAGATAGACAGCTCAGGCCCTTTCGCCCTCTTCCCACATGGGACCTACCCACTATGCTTGAAGCCCTCAGATGCGCACCCTTTGAACTCATGCAAACGGTTACAATGAAGGCACTGGTGCTAAACACTGTTCTGCTACTGGCACTAGCATCAGTTAAGCGAATATGTCAGCACTGCCTGCCTGGAATTCGGGCCCAATAACTTGAAAGTCATCCTGAAACCAAGGCTTGGTTATGTACTGAAGGTGCTCTCTACACCATTCAGAGCGCAGGAGGTATCCCTTTCGGCACTAACTCCTAACAAGGGCCAAGACTTTAACCCCTCTGCCCCGTCAGGGCATTAAGAGCCTACATTGAGCGGTCAGCTGCCTTCAGGCGATCTGACCAGCTGTTTATCTGCTTCGGTGTCTATGCTGAAGGCCTACCGGTCTCGAAGCCAAGGCTTTCTGAGTGGGTTGTGAACGTTATTTTACTAGCCTACTCTTCACTCTTCAAAAAAAGAATTTTTCCCATAGCGTCTTAGCAGATGCAGTACTCGTTCCCGTGTCTCAGGGAACCTGGGTTACTAAATTAACCTATTAGTTTTCCACCAAAGCCGCTCTCCCATCAGTTTTGTGTTCTGCGTGCGTTTCGTGATCCAAATGCTCCTCTCTCCGTCCAAATTTAAAAGCTGCTCTCAGTTAATGACAATTTGAAGAAAGAACTCACAGCTAAATTGGACTCTTGCCATGTCAAAAAGTGATAAGTCTTTCAGTTTATGGACGTCGCCATCTTTGACATTACTTCGATCGCTGTAGGTTACTGGTAAGGAATACAGGCTTGACTCCATTCGCACATTCGTACAAACAGAATTCTAAACACAACTGAAAGCTGCTGTGTAAACAAGACTCACACCGGTGAAGAAAATCCATGATTGACAACTGTAGAGTATTCTGCTCCTGTGTGAATGTAGCCCATGCTCAGGCCAGCTCAGGCAAAAGCTGCTTTAAATGCAAAGGATGTCAAACTAAATGTTGATGTTAGTTGATCAAGAAAATCTTTAAATCCCCCAAATTTTGCTGGTAGGTTTCTTAATGCATCTTGGAGATGTTACTACAGTTCTTCTGGATTTAATCTGTCTCAGTTTGTTCTGTTTCTTCATGTCATTGCAGACAGACTGGACGATGATCAGGGGCAGATCTCTGTGTGGAGCACTGGCTGTTGTTAGACTACTAAAATCTCTGCATTATTACAAATTAATGGCAAAATAAATGTTCGAAAATGTAAACTAATATTTCCTACCGACAACAAAAGATATAAATAACCTCATATAAAATACTAGTGTTCCAATAATTTTGGCCGCCACTGCAAAATAACCTTATTTGAGATTGTAAGGTTCTGAATAGACAGAACTACTGATGTTTTGCATACAAACAGTTGTATCCTAAATACAAATTCCCTATTATTGACATAATCCATATACCGAAATATCCCTTCATGATAGCATTTACCATTGTTAAAATGTAAACAAGCTGCACTCAATAAAGCAGCCACCTTCAGTGATTGATTCTGTAATTTGCCATCTAAAAAATCTTCTAGCTCCTAAATGTTTAGTAACCAATTGTTCCCCATTCATTGTTTTGTCTGGAGTTTCATCGCAACAAAAGAGTCCCAGTCCTTAGAAATGAAAATATCACAGGGAATAAAATTATACTGTATGATTTGCAACCAAGCAGAATGAAAGAAATGGTCTGTATATATCTGCAAAGCACTGAAATTATAAATATATGTATCTCTTAGATATAAAACTGTCTAATATATGCTTACACAAGGCCTTCATATTCGACTGTATAGTGCTCACATTAGAATTGTAAATTGCCTCTTTAATCTAATACTAACTCGTAGTCTTGGGCTCACGAAAGACTCGTCTGGCTTTATTCTAGTCTGTCATCTGGGCTAAATCATTATGGGATGTGGTTTTGTTTCTGACAGCAGGTCAGTGACCCTGACTGGACCCATAAGACATGAGCACGGTGAATGCGGCTGTCGCCTCAGCGGTGGTGCGCATCTCTACATGACATTTCCAACCATTTGTTTCATTGTCACCCTGTGGGTGTGACGTCTTCTCCCTGACCCAGCCGCTTCAGGGCCCAAACAAATGTCACTGGGCTTGATTCCAGCCTCAAGCCGAGACCATGGCAGAGGCCCAGTACAGTCGGTGTCACGCTCAGTCTTCACATCAGATTCATATAGATCCTTCTAGCCAATCAGATCAAGGAGGTGTGGGTCAGAAGCCAATGGTACGGTAGATGGAGTGGTGCCCGGAGCTGAAGATGATAAATGGGAATCACGTTAATGTTCTCAAGCTACTGTTACTCACGTTCATTTCGGCTCCTGAAATAGAAGCTAGACTTAATTACAGCTTAATGAGCCACTGTTTAACAATATTGCAAGTGATTCTCACAACATTTTAACATTAACCTCAGTGATTATATCAGGGTGAGATCTTTTTACCTGAGATTCACCTTTTATAATGAGTTTTCACAACAAATTGTAGTCCATGAGCAAAGGTTTCATAAAAAGGTAGCTTGTTCTTCCACTTGAGTAATCTGTCTGCTTATTTTAAATTAATTAAATACATTTATAGTAAACAAAGGTGTTATTGCTCTAGCTGTCAAATTTCAATTCCAATGTTTCATCATACTGGATATTTTAAACAGCAACCTTTTTCAGTTATGTTGATTTTCTCTGTTTATTGTTTTTGTTTTCTGAATTGATAAACTGCTAAGTTACATAAAATATATATTACTAATATTCAGCACAATGTATTTATGATATTTTGCGTTTATTGTTGGTATCCTCTTAGTCCAATCATCCTTTTAAAATCACTAACTCTTTATGATTTATCGCGGGAGTCCAGCAGAGGGCACTGCTACATAGATCATTAATGATATTTACCACAATGTATTTATTATATTTTGTGTTTTTTTGTGTGTGTGTACTCTAAGTGTAATCATGCTTTTGAAACATCCAATTTTTTCCAAAATTTACAAATACAAGCATGAATCTATATATATATATAAACACAGTTTATAAAAGATTTATATTTGCACAGATCAAAAAATTATTTAACGTATTATTTAAGTATATTAAATATTGTATAAATACATGTTTATTTAATTTTAATTATTATTTATTTCTCTTTGTGTTAAAAAAAAAGTAAATAAAAAATTTTGATAACATAAAATGTACTTGTGGGGCATTTTTTTTTTGTATTATTGAATTTATCAGATATTTATAAATGTCCACAGGGAAACCTTTCTCATGGAAGGATTAATTAAGTTCCAGATATTTTAATTAAAGGTTAGCATAGTGGCTTTATCATTAAAGCTTCTGGAAAATGCAGTGCTCTATATGCTGCTGAGGCAAAGACTTATCATTTGATTTTCAGCCTAGAATAAACACAGGCACACAGTGAAACAAGAGCTGTTACTTGTTAATTATTTCCAGCTCTTCGACTTCGACTTTCAAAATTTAAATACTGTATTATTTAAGCTGTTTTGAATTCTTTTTCCAAGCAGGTGGAAGGTGTTTCATTTTTGACAGAATTTGGAAGGCCTCCAAAAAATTAGCCAAAGCATTGTACTTCACAACCATTTATTACTGACAGCACATTATGTTATGATCTTGTATGAACAATAATAAAATAAAGCAGAGGCCAAACTAAATATTATGTCTATTCCAAGCAAAACTTTTTTTTCCTAATTAAAAACAAGCAAAAGTGTCAAAACCTCACATGTTTAGCAGTGTTGCAGCCTGTGTGTATCTCTCCCATACATGTTTTTTTTTTTCATTAGTACCTCTCACAACTAATTATTGAAATATGAAAAATCATGATAACAATAAATAGTACATGCACAAGATTTTAATCACTATATAAATAAACTAGACTTAAGTCATTATCATTTATTCATTTATATTCAGTTTTCTTTTAGCTATTGTGTCATTGTTCTAAACAGATGGAAAAATGTGTCCTGAACAAAGCTCGTATTTATCATAAATGTCAAGTACTCTTTGAAGATTATATTGCTTCCTCATTGCATCTTTAATTTAACTTTTCATCCTGTCAACTTCATCATATCTTTATGCTTATAATCTATCGATGTGAATTTTTACTTTACACATCATATGATCTAAAAAATGCTGGTTTAAATACAACCTAGTGCTGGGTTAAACGTGAACAAACCCAGTAATTGGATTGTTTGATGCAGTGGTTGGGTTACTACCCTGGTTTAGGTTAGGTTAAACCCAATTGCTGGGTTTGTATTTAACCCAGCATTTTGTGAAGTATATGATAATCCAGTATGCAGTATATTACAAATGTTTATAATGAGCCAAGAAAACTGTAAAATAATAAATGAAGGTCTGGGTCTGAAACAAAGAAATATAAATATGGGAATTTATGTATTTATTGCTTTACCCTTGTTCCAAACCCAAGTCTTCATTCATATAAATATAAATTATGGTACAATGTGCTTTATATGAAAACAAGTATACAAATCAGTTTTAAATCAGCGTCCATCGCTAATGTTTTTTATGTGATGCATTTAGGTTTCGAGCCCTGGTCCTCACATTTGTCTTTACAGGTCTAAATTTGGGTATCTAATACCGCCTCACCTTCCTCTAAAGATAGTGACAGACTAGGAAGGCACTTGGGTCCACTTAAACCGTATATCGATCAGACTTCAAGTACTGTAGAAATCCATCTAATGGCTAGAAACGTGATAGAAACTACCAACATAAGTTCTGTGAAACATTGCCAAAAGCAGTTTTAGATAATGAAAAAGAGGAAGACAATTTTAGCTGAAGGTGATAAATGGTGATGTTAATGGTACAAATCTGAGTCCGCACAAGTCTTCAAACCCATTACTTTACCAGTGTAAGGCTAACTCACCCTACCAGGCATACAAATTGATTGAGTAATTTTGTTCATAAAAAGAATTCACCTTCAAGCAAACCAAAAATAAACTCACACGCTTCACACACTATGGTTTTGAGGAGACTTAAGAAGGGTGCTTCAGCTGTTACGTTAAAGAACAGGGTGGTGAACTCATCTGGAAATGATTAATTAAACTTGCAAAGCACTGGGGAAATAGCATAGATAAAAGCTCTTTTTTACAATCAGGAACAGAATGAGTTTAATGAGGAGCCTTACACAGATTGGCCTTTTCTCCTCCATTGAGTTAATTATCCAATCAAATGAAGGCGACGTCTACCATTTTCTTCTACTCTTTTTCACCTTTTCTTTTGACATGCATGAAAATTACTGAGCACCTGGTTACCACTAATTTAATAGACTTAATTACTATCTATGTTTCTACTTAAAGCCAAAGCACAAGTGAAATGGAGTAAATTCAGTGGCGTCAGGTGAATTTTGGACATGGCATAAATTATCCAGAGCCCTCAAGCATTGTTTCCCAGTCTTGCTCCTGGAGTTCACCCAACACTGCAGATTTTCTATGCCTCCCTAATCAAACACACCTGCTTCAACTCATCAACTCGTTAGCAGAGACACAAAGAGCTGAAATGGACTGGAAAACTGTCTCCGAGCAACACAGTAGTAGTGGTGTTTGTACATAAATCAATGTGAGTGAATGATTCAAAGTGACTCACTCACTCACTGTATCTGTAGTAATGGGAGAAGTAAAGCTTCTTGAAGCTCTGAATCAATTTAAGCAATTGCTTTGTAAAATGATTTACAGTTTTGAAATATTCAGAACACCTTCTTGCACCTGATAATAAATAAATAAATAAATAAATAAATAATACAAAAAAATAAAAAATAAAACACAGCCCAAACACGTATAATGACACTTTTTTTTTTTTTCAAATTAACTGCCATTAAAGTGTGAAAATAATTTACAAATAATTAAATACCACTCAATATTAAATGTATTTTATCAATATGTAGTGTGTGTGTTATTAGGAACAGCAGTTGGAGGCATTTAAGTATTATTACAATTCTTCATTCAATTAATTAAATTTAGTAAAAATAAAGCTACATAGCCGTGCTAAAATGACATTATTAATAATAATAACATATTTGATACAAGCTTCAAACTACTGATTCAAAACAAAAGTTCTGTAGCTAAATGTTTCGAAGCTTTGTAACATTTCAATGTGCAAATAAAGTGGAGTGAGAACGGTAGCCTAACCAAAATTCCTAAGCATAAAAATAACAAAATTAATTTTCCACAAATTAACTTTTCAGGATATGCTAGGATGCTAGTTTGTTAAGAAAATATATAAACAAACAAGGTTGTGCCAACCAACAGTATTTGTTTGTATATTGTAGACCTACCTATAATAATTATATAAATTAATGTACATTAACAATTGAACATAAAAAAAGAAAATAAATTAAGACCATAAAGAAAATAACAGTCGTCAATGTGTGCATACTGAATTTACCAAGTGACTGTGTTCCACCGCGCGCGCGCTCTCTTTCTCTCCTTCTCTATCTCTCTGTCTCGCGCTTTCCCTCTCTCTCTCTCTCTCTCTCTTGTCCCATCCTCTGTCCCTAAAATAATCGAGCGGGATATTCTTGTTTTCACATCTGTCTACAGAACCATCAAAGCAGATGAGAGGGCGCTTGACCAAGAATCCCTCGACATTCCTTTATTCAGTCATCAAAACAGACGACCGTCATGCAGGTAAGATACCTGAGATAAAAACAAAGAAATGTTTTAATATAGGCTATAATAATAATCCATTATTTGATCTAAAAATGTAGTTGTTTAGTTCATAAATACTGTTCTGGTAAACGATAGTGAAAGTAGTGTTAAAAACTTTAATCCAGTCCGCGTTTGTCGGGCAATTCTGTACGTTATGGTTTTGGTAGCCTACTATGAATTAATTCATTATGAATTAAATATGCACATTAAAGTTTAACACACGTGTTTTAAATGTTATGCATTGTTAATATTTAATTCTCTCTCTTCTTATAGACCTACAGTATTCATTTTACTACAAGCAAATGTTACAAATGTTACTACAAATGTTGGTTATTTGTAGCTGAAGGATGATTCAACTTTCTTTTAACTTGCTAACATGGTCTTTAATCACAACTTTCTAAGAATTTCTGAAGGCTGTCTATTCATTCTACAAAGTGGAATTTAAAGTGTGTGTGTGTGTGTGTGTGTGTGTGAGAGAGAGAGAGAGAGAGAGAGAGAGTTAAAGTGTATTAAATTGTCTTGAGAGGAGCCCTAAGCCATTTTCATCTACAAAGTTTGTTGGATGGTGACTTTTATAACCAGTAATCTGATTATTATGTAACACTGTGCCTTCTTTAGACTACTTTAGAACAGTCTGTGTCAGGAATTTGAAACCATGCCCTTCGTGTCCTTTGGCTAACGTAATATAAGAGGTTTTGGAGGAAACAGGGAAAAGGGCCAGAAATAAATATTTCGATATCTGTACCAGATTACTAATGGTATTTCAGTTAGTCAGCCAACATCAAAATGAGAGAACTGTAATGGAATTTTGGGATGTTATCCACATTTTCTTTTAATGTTTTTCATTGTAACCCATCACACTGGTAATATTTATAGTTACTTAAACAAATGATGGCTTATATAATCATTAGTGAAGTTGTGTTGTGTAGTGTTGAGTTGTGTTTGATTAGGTTATCAAGGTTAGAATTAAACTCTGTTGCTGCCATCCAGGAATTTGATTTAAAGCATGCCCTTGTTTGAAAAATGTATTCTCTTGGTGCCCAGTAACCAGAATCCGATGAGTTAGCAGGGATATTTTCTTCTCTTGGTGTGGAGATACCCAGGGTGTGTTTACAGTTTGTAAATATCTACTGTTATTTTTATAAATCCAGCTGCACTGCGCAAAATATATTTTCAAAATTGAGGCAGATTTGTGTATCCCATGTTTCTGTTTTGACCTTTAGCCAGTTATTTAAAGCAAGTATTCTATTGCTGGTATATCAGATGTGACACTTGCATGACATACAGTAAGAAGTATACAATTGGCTCATCTTGCCCAACTCCATTGTATCATGGTATATTTGATCATTACATTTAACAAACAAAGAAAGAGGAGGACAGAAATGAGGTTCTTCTATGGTTCCTAAAAAAAATGAGATGCCGCTTACACTGTGGGTCTCAGCTTCTGAATTGCTGTAATATTGCCTCTCCATGCTGGCAGACTGATTTAAAATTGAAACACAACATTACTCTAAGTATTATTTAATAATTCAGTGAACATTCTGTTAAATTCTGAATAGGAACATTTCTTACTCTCTGGTCCCTGAGAATCTGTCACAAGAAACAGTCGAAGTACAGCCCAAAGGCAACATTATTGGGCGGGTAGAGAACAAGAAGGCTGATTGTCTGTCACTGTTGGGAAATGTCAGAAACAAAGTTGTCAGCATTGTAAACCTCAGACCTTAAAGGGGTCATCCGGTGCCGCATGCACTTTTACAAGCTGTTTGGACTGAAACGTGTGTTGGGAGTGTGTGTATACAACCACCCTACAATGATAAAGATCCACCAGTAGTTTTCTTTAATTTAATAAAAATAATTTGCACCTTCTGAAATCAAGCCATTCTTAAATGCATGTCGGTGTGGCATCACACAGACAGAGGCCACTCCCACTATAGTTGATTGACAGCAGCGTGTCACACAGACTGAACTGGTGTCTTACCTC
>JAUCMT010000002.1:5965600-5988741 GCA_032357475.1 Enteromius thamalakanensis | reverse complement strand
AATTAAATTAATTTAGACTAACTAATATAGTATTTAATTTCTTTTCACCTCCAGTTTGGGCACCGGTGGGATTACTGGAGTTTTGGGAGTGAGGTCCGTCAGGTACATTGCACGAGAGAGCAGCAACAAGGACGGTGGGACGTTCTCTTTCAAATGCAGGTCCAGCCACTGAGAAGGACAAAATGAGAATAACAATTTAGAATTTACTGATGATTCAAAGCACACAGTCACACATGGAGTAATGTCAAAACAATGAGAATCATAGCTGTAACACCTAAGACGGTGAAAACACCACCCTGTGACAAACACAAAAACAATACTCAGTGGACTCAAGCTGCTAAATATAGGACTGTTTGAAGTATGAAGTTTATTTATCTACAGTCTTTGGGTGGAAAACGGTCATAAACACCATCCAGTAGGCAGTTATATAACCTAGTCAGGCTGGTCTGTGCACACACACACCTGCTGCAGCTGCTGTCGGAGCTGATCTGTGGTCAGACCCAAAGATCTCATGCCGCGACTCCTAGAGGCGGCCTGGAGCTCAGCTACAGTCATTGCGGCCACACCCTCCTTGGCGATCATCTATAGAGAGACAGAAAAGTCATGACTATCTAACACCTGAGATCATCTTATTAACATTTTAAATAGAATATTACATCTCTAAGGCCATGATCAGATAGAATGCATTTTTTTTTAAGTGAGACGCGCCTTTTTAAAATTGTTTTGTATTGGAAGTGAGCGTTCTGCGCACTTTTTACACACCCCAAGCTCCTCGCATTTTTGTAAGGTCGCTCTGTCGCTCCAGAATACTTTTTGTGTGCATAGAAAACAATAACAATCGAATGCATTCAGCAAAGGAAAAAGAATTGCAGAATAAATTATGTTATTATTAGGGATGCATGATATTAACAGACTGATATTGGCCAATAATGGTTATATTTAAACAAATTATGAGCTAAAAAAAAATTCAGATCTTAAACAATTTTTTACAAATCCGAAAGTAATAAGTTTTGTTAAAAACTAGCCAAAATGCTAAATTATTTGTTTATAATTTTCAGACAGAAGAGACCTGGGGGCTGTTCCATAAAACAAGATTAGGGTAAAAGCCAGGCTTATTTTGGTTAGTCGGGCTCACGGTCAGTAGATTTTTTAGAAAATAAGTCAGACTTACTAAAATAAGCCTGGCTTATTTGGTAAACCTGCTTTCTGGAACAGGCCACTGGTGCGGTTCTCAAACAAAAAGAAATATATTGGTATTGGCATTGGCTTATCGGCCAAAATAATTTTGAATAATATTGGCATATTGGATATTGACACAAATCCAATATTGTGCATCCCTAGTTATAGTTTTCTTTATGCATAAAAAGTATTCACGCTGCTTCGTAATTTATGGTTGAACCCCTGATGTCACATGGACCTTTTTACAGATGTCCTTGCTTTGTTTCTGTGCGTTGATCGTGGTAATATCATAGCAGTCTATGGGTAATGTCAGAGAGATATCTTAATTTGTGTTTTGAAGATAAACAAATGCGTCACGAGTTTGGAATGAGCAATTAATGACAGAATTGTCATTTCTGGGTGTACTATCCCTTTAAGAGCAGTGTTTTTAGAATGCGTTTCATAAAAAATGATGCAAAAGCAACATTCAAAAATGTGTTTCGTGCACGTTTACGTAGAAAGTAATAGAAAACTAGCATAGTAGTACACAAAAAGGCATTCTTTGTGATCAGCTCCTAGTTTTAAGTCATATGGTTTAGTCACCCACAAACCTACAGGTCACAGCAACGTGTGAAGTCATAAACTCAGCTGTAAAACTACTTTAGAGGGTCAGTGGCAGTTGTCTGGTTTTGTCTCACCTCATCGTCAGTCTTGATGGTGCGCAGCTGCATCATCAGCTGGAAACGCAGCAGGTTATTGGTACCGATGGGCTGCAGCTCCAGCAGTTTGCACAAGGCCACCAGCTGCGGGCGCTCCAGATGCTCCAGCGTCAGCTCATCCTCAAAGAGCTTGGAGAACTTCACAATGTCTTTAGTGCTGGGCTGTTCACCGGTGTGCCTCACCTATATGGGACAAGTTAGAAGCATCGGTCACAACCAGAACAATTTTAACTCTGTGTGATATGGAAAAATGAATTTGTTTGCTGAACTTACCTGTTGCACATAAGTTGAGAACTTCTGAGTCTCATCTCCTACAGCTGCTTTGTTCCTCCGGGCCATCTCAGCAATGGTCTCCTGTAAGAACTTGGCCAGCTCTAGTTTAGCAGCAAGTCCTTTCCTCTGTTTTTCCTCCTGTCAGAGTAACACAAATTCAGGTGTTTCTTTAGTGATCGCTTAACAATTTTGTCCAACTTTGAGAAATTACAACACAGATTCATTGGGAAATAGTCTTACGACTCCTTTTCACAGATTTCTTATGATTGCATTTCGTAATTTAGGCTAAACTTTTGCTGCTGTTTTAAATGTAAGCTTATAATACCTTCTTGGACTCGGTTTCAAATGTTGAAGGCAGCATTTCTGGAAAGAGTTTGAGGAATACGGGGAGTAGAAACTCCATGAAGGGAACGATGATAAAGACCATGAAGGGCACAAGCCGGAACAAGTCGGCACATGTCCGCATCAGCTGTGGAGGCAACGGGACAGGTCTCATTCGTCCGTAATCAAATGCAAAAAAAATATGGGTAAGTGAGAGTAGCAGTTCTGGCCTAATCCAGCTGTACTTTCTTTGAGGTGTTAAGCTTGTTGGTTATGCAATCCTATTTGTGTCACATTACATTATAAATCCTTGACCAAGCAATGGTTTGTTTTAACAGGATTATCAAAAATAATAACGCTAGAAATTTCATTAATACCACTTAAATGATGATGTTTTGTCAAACATACCCTTCTCCTCTCTCTCCTGGTGAGCAGCTGCCCGTGCAGTAACCTCCATACCATCCTGGCCGCGATTTTGGTGTCTATGCCCAGAAGGCGAAAACCATGATAGTAATGCTTGAGCTCATCCAGGACTTTCTGTCCCAAGGACTTCCTCGGCACTGCTGGTGCTGCTGCTGGTGGTGGAGTGCCAGAAGCAGCAGGGACAGGCTCACCCTTGACAGGTTCAGGGGTGTCCTTTATTTCTTGAAGCCAAGCACAAGAACTGTGAAGGGGGCGTGCAGCTTTGCAACCAGGGTGGATCAAGCCGGATGTGTAACAGGGGTACAGCGGCCTGGGACACCTGGCTGTGATGGCAACCCGGCCGAGGAACTCTGAATGGTAGCGTATGCGCACGGTCGACGGGAGAGAAGCACAACCGTGTCTTTTAGAAAGCAAGTAGGATCCCCTGAAAGAAAACCAGAACTTGATGTTAAAGCGAGTTTCTGTGCTCTGGATTACTACAGAAAATACATTTAAACTTGTTCTTCAGTTTGTAAACAGCAGTAATGGGGGACTGTTTATATGAGATTACTGCAGTAAACTCAGTTAGAAGCCATTTTTCCGAACAGGGTTTAAGATAAAATAAATGTTAAGAGCGGTCTAAACTGGAAAAGGGTTGCACTGAGATATCTTAAAATACATCATTGTCATTGTTTGGTCTTAAAATGCTCGCAGATAATGCATTTTTGTAAGACATGTTTCTAAAACTTCTTAAATGTCCTAAATTAGCAAAGGTCTAGTTCTGGCTTAATTCCTATCTGGGAAACTGGCCCTTAGTAGCTTTATCGTAAATCTAATCCCTTCAATCCTATTCTGATCATGTAAAGTCGTGTAAAGCCAGCATTACATAATAATGTGCAAACAATATGAAAGCAACTACTTACATAAGGAATAACATTCAGTTAATTAGCCTAGAAAGTTATTTTTATCACTAATAGGGCAATTTAGCCAGCTAGCGCTCACATATGTATAGAATGCAAGGATAAAAGTGCTTTTCATGCAAGCTTCCCATTTCTGTTTTTAAAATTCCTATGAAGCATTAGAATTGGGGAACACTGCAAAATGTTATCATGAAATATTAATATTTGAATATTTTATCAGGACCAAACATGTTCATTTTTGACCTCACCTTGATCTTGTTATGGCGAGAAGCACCTGTGAGCTAAAAACCGCCATTTTGTTCCTTAAAATCAGGAATCCTGGAAGAAAAAATAGATGTAATGTAATGTTACTGCAATGCAATTAGATTAAAACGTATTAGAGACTTGAGTTTGAATAAATAGAGAATTTCTGAGGAATAATCTTATTCTTTCAAGAATAAATGTAGATAAATTAACAAACAAACTACAAGTTAAGGTTAATATATTTACACATAAAATTTGTGAGGAATAAGTCCTGTTATTTGTTTGTATATTTTTCGCGCATACTTTTATTTTTGCTTTTTTATTATTTACGAATGACTATACGCTGAAGACTGCAACAATAATAACATCCTAGGGAAGAGAGCGCGCTCTTCACGGATCCGGCCGGTTGCGAGCACTGCACGCAGATACGGACTCACGTGTTTGTCTTTGACGCTTGCGTTGCTAAAATAGAACACAAACACAGAGACCTGTCAAAGTCATAGACCATATTTAACGTGTCATTTCACCCGAAGGTTTGCCTCAAATTACAACAGGTAAAGTGTTTAAACGTTGTATTACTTTTATGTCATATATCACAGACCCCGCAATCAAAGTTTCTTGCTTTATTATATGCGAAAAGTTACGTCACAAAAACTACAGTATCCACTTTTTTGTATAACTCATCGAAAGATTAAACTTTATAACATGTGAACTGTCATATAAAAGCAGTGCGAGTCAAAACAGTGAAGTTTAATGACAGGCGCTGAAGGCCACAGTAGAGGCCGCGGATATAACGTTACACCATCTCAAAACAAACCGTATTCAGCACGAGCACAAGATTACAGCTATTACAGAGGTTTTTCTACGGATATAGTCCACACGACATCGATCAACTTTAGAGAAACGTGATCGGACAGTTCTTTTGTTTTACTTTCGTTAATGGACAACTAACAGCAAGCGGTAGCTAACGTTAACCGGTTAAACAACAGAGGGAAGCCAAAGGATAGAGAGGGTCTAAAAAACATATCGCACACTAAAGAACTCGATACATGATTTAACATCCACCAACCTGTCGAAAAGGCCCGTGTCGTGCGATGTGAAGACTACTCGGCTGTAACCATTGGATATGGTGTCAGATCGGATGACGGTGGAGAAAAATGTCCGTCTCGACAGCGCTCTTCCTGCAGCTGAGGGTCAAATTTCCTCGGAGGCGATGGCAAGGATGAAAACGGACCTTGAGCGGGATGAGATACTCCATTCACGATTGTATGTCGCTCCTTAAGTTTAAACCTAAACAGACATATAAATTAATACATCCGTGCTGATGTATTGTTGTGATCGGATTTAAATCGGACTGTCAGGCTGCCTCCGGTGGCCCAGGCCGTCATACTGAGGAGGATCATCCGATGAGGGATGAGGCGTGATTGACAGCCACATAAGCCAATGAGCGAGCTGTACGCACTAGTGACGCTGGCCAATCCGATGGACGGGGCGGAGAGTGGAACTTCCCATGACCTCATCCGCGATGATGAGGGCAGATGAGCGTCCACATCTGCTGATCTTAGTTCAGTTTTAACTCAGAATTGTCATGGCAACAGTCATTATTACAGTTTCGAGAACAGTGGCGGAGTAGCAAAGCGTTTCACACGGTTGTTATTAGGTATTTTTTGCAGACGATGGCGCTATTGTTCAGTTTAATTTCGCTTGAGCTCCACAGGGAACGAACATCGTACCCTAATAACATTGTTTTTGTTCTGATTTTCTTGTTTGCTAACATATAATGGATATGAAATACGCAGAATAATTCAAATAAAATGTGTTACATTTTTGTAAAACAATTGCTGCAAAGTTAATTGTTATTTCTGTAGGCCTTGTTTAATGAATAAAGCATGTATTAGAGTACGTTATACATCCAAGTGAGTTTAGTACTATTTTTGATAAGCATAGACAAAATGTTTTATATATCTATCGAACGATCGATCGATATCATGGAAATTAAAAATGATAAAACAAAAATTATTAATGTTTCATTTTAATTCTACTAACATTTTACTGTTTCACACATATCAAGGTAAATACCATAATAAATACATAATAATTGTTGTTGTTATTCGGTGACTGAAGTAGAATTTGGCTATTTTTCGAAAAAATACTTTCATTGTTATTTTTAACAATTTTTTTTATATATATTTATATATTTTTATTTAGTAAATATATATAAATACGCAATACATTGATTACGTATTATGCTTTAATGTCTTGCAATAATTTTGTTGTAAATTATAAGAAAGAAAGAAAAACTACTCGCCCCAACATGCCCCTCACATCATGCAGCACAGCCAATGGGGGAGATTTTATTTTGGCGCTGAGGACACAGGCCTTAAGCAGAGGGGCTTTTGTTACAGCTAGAGGGAGGGAGACGGCTATAATAAAATATATGGGAGCCAAATTTCCCTGGGTCTGCAGGAGCATCCCGCAAAAAAAAAAAAACGGGGCCTCTCCCGATTCCACAGCCACACATCCTATCATGGGGATCGACATACGACTGATCTAGCCCCCTTTTTTCTCCATACACCGGATTAGATCTAAGAAACGTGGAGTCATAGGTCTTTGTGTTGATAAATGTATGTTAACTGCAGCGGGAATCCGGTTTATTTGGTGTATTTGTTTAGAATGGAACACGCTGAAGGTACAGACGCTTTTATTCTACCGTTATTTCGATGCTTCGTTTCATAATATCGCGTTGAATCCAGACAAGCGCTGCATGCATTTCTGCTTTTGATAACAATAAAGCATTGGTTTTCATCACACCTTTTCCAGATGGAAATGTAATCTGGCCGATTTGATTTAAAGGGGCACGGGCAGCCATGTTGGCATGTTCGCATTCACTTCTTCAGTTTTATGGGTTCTCCGCATGATCCAATCTACAAAGAAACATACCATTTTTGAAACAAAATGTTTGTCTGGAAAATTCCCTGTTGATAAAACCTAATAAGTACGTGCGTTGGTGTTTTCCTCATGTACACATTAGCACATCCGCTAACGCCGCCTTTCATATAATGCAGCGACATTACACGGGTCCGCTTTACAAGGCTGTTAGGAAAACAGGATCTGTTTTTAACTACACAAGAGCTTAAATTTGTTAATTCACGGCCCATATAGCGTTTTCATTAAGTTGTATGTGTTTATACATGATAAAATGATTCTATCGGGTATGTTTTGTTTTGCAGAAAAGGCTAGCAGGCTAATATTAGCCAGCTGCTGGTCATTGCAGGTTTGTTTCTTTGACACGAAACACTGTTTTAGATTAGTTGGATTAGCCGTTTGTTGTTCTGTTGCATTAAGTGATGTGGTTAATGTGCTATATGAAAGTCTTTAACGACTTGTTTAACAGCTTTTCTTACTGGACAGACCAACCAAGCTAAAAAGACAAAATAAACATTGTTTTGATGGCAAATAACGTTATTTCATTTTGACCAGCTGGCATAGTCATACTCCTAATTAAGAGTAGAGAAGCTCAAAATTCAAAGGATTATTTAATAAAACAGAAACTGAGATAAAGCATGAATTATCAGAAGGAGAGGGACTGTTATATGAGGAGCAAGGCATTTAACATGCTTCATTCTGACTAAATATATCCAGCGAGGCTGTGTAATTTCAGTCTTTTGCGTTAAGTTGAGATTGCGATAAGAATGTTGGCTTAACTTGGAGTGGAGTAAACTTAATTTATCCCCAGGGAGGAAGATTCGCAGTGTTGCAGAGCCACTGCAAGCCTCACAAACTCATTTGTGCATAGTTTTAATCACATTTTGTCCCATTTTGTTTTTATACGCCTATTAAAATGGTTTTAAACAGAGCAATTTTTCACAAACGAGGTGACATTTTTCATGTCGTAATCATACTCCATCTGTTTTCTTCAATATCTCAGCAGGCCCTGTAAGAAAAAGGGAAACTTAAGGATGCTGGAGCAGAACAATGGATTTCTCCTTCTCTTTCATGCAAGGGATCATGGGAAACACAATTCAGCAACCCCCTCAGCTTATTGACTCCGCTAACATCAGACAGGAGGATGTCTATGAAGCCATCAGTGACCCAGGAGATGATGGAGGACAGCAAAACTTTGAGTCTCCTTTGGAGTCAGGCTTTCCTTACCCTGCTGAAGACATACCAGTCATTACAAACGGCTACCCGACAGGAGTAGGTACTTATGAGCAACAGGCCAAGTTTGCCTTGTACTCTCAGTTCCCCAATGGCTCAGCTAATGGCTACGGTGCCATACGAAACTATGGGGATCACGGTTTGCTGCTTGGTGAAGGCACTGTTTTGAGACCACCAGTGGTCCAGGAGAAGCCTCCAAGCCACATCTCACCTCCACCTCATCCACATCATCACCACCAGCCTCATCATCCACCTCACCATCACCACCACCACCATCAGCAGCAACACCATCCACAAAACCCACCACTGTTACCTCATCACCATCATCCGCCTCCTGCTTCTCAACTAATGCCTCAAGTCTTGCCACCCCCTCCTCCATTGCTCTTGCCCTCTTCGCCACCTCTTCTTTCACCTCAAGAAAGCGCCGCCTCCAACCCCAACGCACAATCCATCAACACTCCAAAAAAGACCAGCTCCCCAGAGATCAAAATAAAGATCATTAAGACCTACCAGAATGGCAGAGAGCTGTTTGAGTCCTCACTGTGCGGCGATCTGCTGCAAGAGTTTCAGGCCGGCGAGGCTTCCAGAAGAAGACATGAGCAGAAGAAGGAAAAGAGGAAAAAGAGAAGCGGCAGGCATGGTGCTTGTCAAGAGGAAGAGAGCCAGCAGCCATGCAAAGTGGAGGAGCGGTCAGGGGTGGTTCAAAATTCCTCGCAGCTCATCGAAGGTCATGTCGCATTTAGAGAAGAGCAACCCTCTTCGACCCTCAAAAGCCCCAAAGCAGAACTGAAGGAACAGAAAGTGAGTTTAATGTTCTTCATATGTTTACAGCCCTTCAGAAGATGTGAAAAAGTGTTGAGAATTTCTGCTTGATGAGAGCTGATCAGTCCCTGTTCATCCTAGACCATCTTGTGTTCTTGTTTAGGTTGAAAAGCACTTTCCTTCGGTCATCACTAGCACCGGCTCTTGTCAAGAGTATGAGATTGGTGACTTAGTGTGGGCTAAGGTTGGGACGTATCCTTGGTGGCCGTGCATGGTGTCATCAGACCCTCAGTCAAATGTTCATATACGACTTAATAAAAGAGGTATTTTGTTTACTACAAGTGCATATATTTATGGCTGTTTTTTTTTCAAATCAGAGCAGATTTTACATGCTAGGTGTTACACACTTGCTGGCTTTGAAAACATTTACAGAGGAGAAATCATACACTAAATGGCTTAGGATTAGAAAGTACCAGATTTTCTAATTGTTCCAATCACAGCTAATTCATGCAAAACACATTGCTGGTAGTCTTCAAATTTCAAAATATAAAAAAATTTAGTTTTTGAATCAGGAGTCCAATGTCCATCTTCAACTTCGATTGCCTGAAATCTGATTTTCTCAATCTCTGAACTCATCCAAGTTGCAAGTCAGGGAACTGTTTGGGAACATTGTGTTGTGTATTCTAGCTTTTAGCCTTCTACTCTCTCTTTCGAATTTATATTTCTAAAATAACCTGCTTTCATGGTTTCTGGTAGGTGTCAAAGAATACCACGTGCAGTTCTTCGGGAGTGTCCCTGAGAGAGCCTGGATCCATGAGAAGAGAACTGTGGTGTACCAGGGTGAGAGCCAGTTTGAGGAGTTGCAAGCAGAAACACTCCGGAAAGCAACCAACCCAACTGAGAAACAAAAGGTATCCTGATCTCATGGTGATCTCCTTTTTGTGGACATTTCTGATTACTTATTCTGTGGTGTATTCCTTTCAAAGTTGCTGAAGCCTCAGTCCCAGAAGGAGCGAGCCCAATGGGAAGTAGGTGTGGGTCACGCAGAAGCCGCCCTGCAGATGACACGAGAAGAACGCAATGAGAACTACACCTTCATCTACATTGACAAGGAACCCGGGGCTGCTGCTCCTGCTGTTGATTCTGATGCTGATGCTGCTCCAGCTGCTGATGCTGTGACCTCACCTAGGGCGACCATTAAAAACCGCCCCGAACGCAAGCAGAGACGCTCTAAAGGCAGTGCTGGAACGAAAGAAGAGCCTATACCTCGTCGGCAGCAGCCAAGGAGGCAGTGCAGCATCAATAGCAGTGGAGAAACATCATCTCCCAACCAGGGAGAGGATGATATGGACCAAGAGCAACCCGAGAGCCCTGTAAAACCTGACCCCCACCCCAAGGAACCCTCCCCACCCCCAGTCAGGACACCCTGGAAGACCGCCGCAGCCCGCAAACTCCTCCCACTCTCCATAACTATGAAGAAACTAAACGTGGAGATCATCAAATGTGACTGGCAGCTCCCTAAGCAAAAGTTGGACTTACCCAAGAAGACAGAGATTGAGGAGAGGCCCAGCGATCAGGTTCAGTCACCTGAGGTAGACATGAAAAAATCCTAGTGAGGTTAAGGGAATGCGTGTATGTGTAAGGCTGTGCAAATAATTAAAATGCAATCATCATGTGATCTCGTCAGTAAAGCCAGTTTTGTGATTAGTAGTAAATCTCCATTACCTCCTTGTAAATAATGTAATTATAGCATCTATTACTGCCGTTACATTTTTATAAAGAAAAGCTTAATCAAACAAACTCTGAAACTTCTCAGATCACAAATGTAGTTGCCCACAAGTGACTCTATGCAATTAAGTCACATGTTTAATGAAATTGACCAAATTGAGTGATTTTACTTATTATTATAGTTTTATAATCACTTTTATTTGTATGGAGTTTGCATGTGGAATTCTGTTGGTGGATACAATGAAGCTTGTATACGATAACAATAAAGAAATTTAGTTGAATTATTTACATTTGCTTAGATTTACTGCAGCATATACATGCGTTGTTGTTAGAGAGAACTCATTTTTGCTAATCAAGATAAAGCTGAAAAAATAACAAGTATTAGATGGAAAAACACAAACTTGGAAGTTACAATTACAGTTAATTACTACGATCATCCACATCCAGCTACACTAAAATTAGGGCTCTGCTCTCTCTCTTTATGCATGCTGTTTTTAAAAGAAATTGCACCATTTCTGCCAGGCATCTGGTATGTTTTTTTTTTGTTTTTATTTTTAATTTTTTTATTATTATTTTTTTTTAGTTTTTAAATGTCTCTCAATCTATCCCACGTAGGGCTCCAGTGATAAGGCAGAGCCAGAGACGTGTTCCAGTGAAGAGGAGCGAGCTGCGTCTCCCTTAGTCTGGAGTGACCAGGAGAGCGCTGAGCAATCTTCAGGTATATATGAGCACAGTTATTCCCCAGCGTTAAACTCTTTTGCAGCAGTATTCAGATGTCCTTTGCGGTATAAATCTAATCTGTGAAAACATCCTCTTTGTGATATCAGAGAGAAAGCAGCAGCGGCGGTCTGTGCGAAGCCGTTCAGAGTCAGAGAAGAGTGTGGAACCAGTGCCAAAAAAGAAAGTGAAGAAGGAACAGGTAGAGCACTTAAACAAAATATTAAATCATTTAACAGTGTTGAATTCAACAAGCCGTTGGATAGGATTCCCTAAATGCCTGCATAATTTTAACATCTGATTCGATATTTGCTAAGTATTTATCTAAAACAAATTACTGTTATATTATATATTTGTGCAAAATGTTATTTGCAACGCACAATTCCTCATCTCGGGGGCCAATTCTGAATGTTTGCTTGTGAGGAATACAGCAAACTACCAGGGATACCAGAATGAACGTGATATAATAATTGAGTGAATTTGCTCGTGAATATATATATATTTTTTCATCTCTTCATAATGCATGAAAGTTATAGTTAACTAAATCTAAAACCTACGGTAGAGGATTAGGGCCAAGCAATAATAAGAAAATTGATATCATTTCGAGATTAAAGTTGTTAAATAATGAGAAAAAAGTTGTTAAATTTCAAGAAAAAAACCCTCATGTTTCGAAAAGTAAAACTGCAGAACAAAAGACTTGTTTTAGAGCGTGCCCAGCAGCATCTACAGAGGCGTAGAGTAGAGTAATACACATAGAGTAATACGCTTGAGTAAAACATCCCAGTTTGATTGAATCCATTGCATGCAGAACTCTTTTTGTTTTTCTTCACATTACGGATCAAATAAGTTGATTTTAACTGGCTTAATTATAATGCATTCATTAAGTGGTCCTACAGTAAATCCATTTTTCGTTTGCGTATCGGAAAGTATTCTAAATGCAGTTATGGCACAGTGTTTCATCTGCATTTCTGCATTAAACTCTAGTTTAATTCACCATGGAGTCTGTGGTTTGATTAGAGGTAAAGGGCTATTATGGAGAGCTTAACCCCCAATAAGGCAGCACACAGGATTTCTTAATGTAAATATGAAATAGGCCAATTTACATTCCATGTTAATCACATCCAACATATACAACAATACTGGTATCCGCTTCACGCGAGCCAGCGCTCTTTCGAGTTTGCTGGTTCACAAGCTGCAGGCCAGGTGTTTAAAATTCATTTACTGCTGTATTCACTTTGGAAACCCCTATCCTGGAATGCTATTTACAGTGTAAATGAAATCAGCCCATTTTTATAGATGTGCCACTGAATAAAAATAGACGTTTAATTTACGCTGTAGCAGAGTAGAAGATCTTTTCCAAAAACAAGTCTTTTGTACACTTTTACTTCTCGAAATATGAGTGTTTTTCCTCAAAATTTAACAACTTTTTTCTCGTTATTTAACGACTTTAATCTCATTATTTAACGACTTTAATCTCGTTATTTAACGAGTTTTTTCTCGTTATTTAACGACTTTAATCTCGAAATGATGTAAAAAAAAATTATTATTGCTTGGCCCTAATCCTCTTCCGTAGAGAGGCGCTGCAAATAGCAAGGACCACAACGGAAATTGGACCTCAAAAAGGGATGAACCCATCTGAGAGTAACCATAGCATTAAAATAATGTTTCACAGTTAAGTGTGTAATTCGTCAGATTGGTCTAATAATATCCAAAAGACTGTATGATCAGGTTGTTAAAATAAACAAAACAATAAAACTCACCTTATAGTTCAGCGATAACATTTCTGTTCTGACCAAAAGCCAGTGAACAAATAATCAGGACCCAGATGGGTTCGTCACTTTTTGAGGTCCCCCCTGAAACATTTTCATTGTGCATTTTCTATTTGCAGCGCGTTTTTGTGTTTCCAGCGCCTCTCTGTGTTTGGTTGTGTTGTGAGAATTTGCAGTTTACATGTTTTTTTTTCTGTTTGCATGTGTTTTTTTAAGTTTGCAGCGCATTAAGCTCTCTAGGCCACCGTATTACGGAGAAAAATTAGGACGTTTTGAACCATAACAAAGCTGAGTTGAAACCTTTTGCTTTGTGGACTAGACGTGACTGCAATTTCGGAGAACACCACAAGTGGACGCTATTTCTCCATGAAACCTATTTCTCACAGAAAGGCAGTCAACGGTGATACAAACCAGCCTGGTTACAAACTTTTTTCAAAATATCTTGCTTTGTGTTCAGAAGAACAAAGAAATTCAAAGAGGTTTGGAACTACTCGAGGGTGAGTAAATGATTTTCGACTTCATGTAGAACAAAAATAAATGAAAAAAAAAGAAAACTTAAGTGATAGAAATATAATTTAAGAAAGTTATGACAAAATGTAGTAAACAGTTTAAACCTCAATAAGTTTAAGCCAATGTATTTTTTTTTGTTTAAGTTTAATAGTAAGCAATTAAGCAATATTTGAACCAAATACAAAATATTTATTTCCAACAACACTGATGGAGTGTTGAATACTTCACACACAAAACCAGAGTTGTCAAGTTAGCATTTTTTCAGTTCTTCCCTTAAATCATTCCCAAGGGATTTTCAGACTCATGAGGTCGTATTCAGAAGTTGACAGCAGCCACCGTACTGAGATGCTTTGGCTTTAGCTTTCTGTAGTGGAGGGAAGGAGAGACACATGGTCCATCGTTTTTACCGTCTGGTAATGCTACACCCTTCAAAGAACACAATCCAATGGCTCTGCCCTTCGAAGAGAGTAAGGCACATGGATGCTCACTTCTTTTTGGAATTCACTGATTACTTAAAAAGCTCACTCTTACTGAGTGAGACGTCACTGTGACAAAGTGAACAAAGCTGCCATGATCCGTGAGGCTTTTTGAACTTAGCATAAGAGATTAGACAGGAGCCACTGATAAGTGATTAAGCGCCAGACAAGATATGGCTGGAGAGTGTTAGTCAGAGGAGGACCCTTTAGCCCCAGAGGGTAGTGCACAGCATTGTTGAAGGTCATGGCAGTCTTTGAGGCTGATTGTGGGACAATGGGTCTTTCATAAGCAGGAGACCAGAGGCGGCATGGGGCAACAGACCACCATCACTTCTGACAAATTGCAAGTTATTTTTGAATCTTTTTTAATTAATCAAACATATTGTGTTTGAGAGCAAAATCAATAGTATTGAAAAATTTATTTGGCAAATAAAAATGATTGCTTATTACAAAAAGAAAAAAAAAAGAAATTAATAACAAAACTGAAAGACATGTTTCTCTTTGTCACTCTTGCACTTGTCATATCACCATAACTCCCACTGTGTGGTCCTGGTTATGGCATGGAGATGGTATGTTTTAATATGAGGTCTTAATACACTATGTCCTAACTAATGATATGTTTTTACCATTCATTCAATTACAATGGGTTTTCGCCAGTTCCTTTTAGAGCAGTCTTTCTCAGCCATGTTAAAAGGCACATAATGAACAGAACAGATGGCAAATGGGTGAGTAATGAAAACTCCATACAATATTTATTTGTAATGTAAACAGTTTTGTTTTGCTATAGGAGATAAATCAGATGACAAAGCCGCCCTTAAGGGGCAGATCTAAAGTTAATTAATTGCACCAGACTTTCTCAGATCTGAAGCTATCAGCAGTGGCTGTTTTAGGCACGGGCGAACGGGGCAGTCGACCGGGCTGCATTTTTTCATGTCACATGGGGGGCAGCAAAGACGTGGTAAAACTGGCCAGTGAGCAACTCTGCACCGTGAGAGCAAACATCACTATAACACATGAATAAAAATAAATGCACTCTCGTGAGAATCCTTTACATGCCCCTCTCAAGCTGCTCAACTCCTGTTCACTCACATAATATGCTTTCAAGACTCTAAAGGCGGGGAATCAATTGACAGATCACTGTTGTGATGGTAGTTTATCATGGCTTTAGGAACAGTATGTTTGTGTTTGGATAGTTTTTTTATTTATATAATCCTCTATAAACTATATAAACTATAAAATAAAGAAATCAGGTATAAAACATGAAACATAATGAATAGTCTAGTACATTTCAATAATTGAGAATCAATTTAAAATACTGTAATGATCCGGCAGTCAGCGCTAGCAGCCAGGTGCATTATGGTTATTTATTTTTACTTATTTTTTGTTTTTGTATTAGTGATGTTGTGTGTTTATGTTTAAGTTGTTTGGGTGGGTTTGGTTCATTTGCAGGACTGTTATAAAAAGTGTTACAGTTACCATAATGGAGAAAGGTGTGTTGGGGAGCCACTTGTTGACATTGCCTCAACAGTATTGAGTCATATAATGGCTAATCATTTTAAGAAGTGAGTTTGAGTTTTCCGTTTGATTGATTTTCTCTGTGATTATCTCCTTAAGTAGAGATGGGATTTATGGCTCTTTAAGGGGATCCAGATCTTAGCGTACGGCTCTTTTGGCTCTTTTTAAATATTTAGTCAGTTTTAAGAGGCCAGCTTGGTGGCATCTCGGTTTATCCCGGCAATAATCACTGGGATGTATGATGAGGTAAGATTTGTAGTCAAATAATTAAAACTACAAAAAAATGGAAATTTATGAACCACTAATTATTTTGTATACTACATAAAGATGTAGTTTTGTGTTGCGATTACGCAATGACGTCATCACGCAAAGTAATATGTTAATAAGAGCATATTTATTGTCCATCAGGATGTAATGTTTAAATATAATACACGGCGCCTCAGAGAGTAGAAACATGACGGGCTTACGCTTGTCAGATACTACGTGATGACATCACTGATATGCAAATTAGAGCGAGACATCATCGTGCAACATTTAGCTACTTTTCGGGCAGGCAGCTACTTTTCATTGGAAACAGTTGGCAGCACTGATACTGTAAGCAGTAGAAATCTTCCTATAACTAATTTCCGTCTCGTGGAGGAGCTATTTTGTGTACACGCATAGGAAACAAAGAACGACAGAAAGAACGCCCCCCCCCAGCCCCGACTCGGCGAACGACGCAACTCTACCATTAAGGTATACACTATCTTTCAGTGCGTCAATCACCAATCAATTATTGTTATATAATTTGGAGGGAGGGGGTCTCACCCAGGGCGTAATTCCATGTAGAACCGCCACTGGCTATCAGACCGAACCCTGTGTTCAGCAAGACTGTGCTGTTTCTATCCGGTTATGAAAATTTAAAAAGCAATTGAGCCAAGCTATAAATTGCCAATTTGAAAATAGATTAAGACGGCGCCTTAACCTCCAAACTCATAAAAAGAGTGTTTCATGAATTTTTGTAAATTGAAGCATTTTGAAGACAACTGAAATGCATTTAATTTTCATTTAATTGTTTTGCTAAAATGTGCGTCAGTATAAGAATTAAAAGCCGAAGTAAAAAAAAAACAGACACTAATCAGACTTATAAATTGTTTTGACTCGTAAGGTCAGTGTTTTCTAACTGGTGATCAATGTATTGTCTAATGACTTAAATGAAGAATGCTCTTTTTGTGATGCGTCATTCTGTTTGCTTACATTGGAAATCATAACATCATTATTTGCTTGCATTTTCAGAAAGATATTAAGTGAATCGTGATGTTTCTCAAAAACTCTCAAGTCTTTTGGAATTTAATTTCTTTAACAATTGAAAACGTTATTTATTTATTTATTTATTATTTTTTTCTCTCCTGGGAGTGAATATTTGGACTATAATTGGGGTATTTATCTCAGCAATTTGGATGAAGTGGCTTATAATCACACTGGGTTTGTGGCACAAACATTGGAATACAGTTTAGCTGTTCAAACATATGGATAAAAGCATGTACCCCCACCAGCCTGTAAACACTCATACCACTCTCATCTTTAACATCGTTGTAATTTGGTAAGCTGGAGCAATGTTCACTTTTGATTTATATACTTTTATAAACCACCCTATTCATTTAGATAAATGAATAGAATAATGAAAAGGTAATATATATATATATACTTTTTTTTCATGCACGTTTTTTCATGCTTTTACAATTTACAACATGGAAATAAACTATGTTTAACCTAACCTTGGTATATTATCCAGTTCAAATTTTCACTCAAGTCTAAAAGAAATGTTTTAGACCTTTGAAGCTTGCTGCATATATCTGGCTTGTTACCAATCACTAGATTAAAATGAATCTGTTTCGAAAAGACTTTTGCTTCTGTATCCTCTCTAACCTGTAGGTTATCTGATATCCTGACATCCTGTTTATTGATCCTATTTTTCGTATTATGTTTTATTTTTTGACCATATGTGATTTGTGATGTAAAGAAATCCCACTTCATATCTTTAAAGAATTGTCAAAGCGCTCAAGACATTTCATGATAGTTCTGGCCTGTCTCCTCTCATCAAGCAGATTTGTTCTCTGCAGTTTATCTCAAAGAAACTCTAACATCTGCTCAATATTACTCATTTATATTAACGCTAAACAAGAGCTTATGTGGATTAAGTTTCTCAAAACATATCGACAGCCCAGGACCATCATAAATTAAAAAAAAGAGAGATCCTAAATGTTCCCCAATGCGTAAGCTAACACCCACATTTATAAGAATGTATGAAAGGATGAATAGAAGTGGATTGCAATGCAGTTTGTACATTTAAATGTTTAAGCATAGCTGTATAGTGCTGCCATATAGAGCATGACCTCATAATTTCCCCACTCGAGAACCCAATTTGTTTATTTACAGTTCTTGGCAAGCATTTTAAAGGTGTTTGTTAAACAGGGATAGATGTTTTTATTTATTTTCACTACCCACATAAAAAAAGTGATTCACACTAAATCAGTACTTGAGTATTAAAGGGTTACTTCACCCCAAAATGAAAATACTGTAGTTAATAACTCACCCTGTAAAATGGCAGAAGACGTAACTCGAGGGAGAAGAATGCTTGTGTAAATAATGTTATATTTGTGCAAAAACGTATCACATAACTGAGCTTGAGCCACTGATGTCTCATGGACTGTTTTGTTGATGTATTTACTTACTTTTTTGACCAGGGAACATTTCAGTTGCATAGCTGCATAGATGGAGGGTTCGCTAGCTTTCCGATATAATACAAATATCTTAATTTGAGTTTCAAAATTGAATGTTATCTCACTGTAGATTCAGTCACAATATTGGCACATGAGTAAGTAGACCTATTATTAATAATTAAGTAGTTATAAATTAAAAGCCGTATGTTAACTCAGGCTAGCTAGATTTCAGAACAAAAATGATTGGTGTAGCATATGTGCAATTTGAGCTATCATCAGCTTGATTTACATGTGGAAATTGGCCAAATTATTTAGGGATGTTGCCTATTTTATATGTGTGACTGTGTATGTGTTCTCCAGAGACAAATGCGTTGTAGAACCCTCAACTGATGAAATATTGCATTTTTCCTCAGTGTAGTAGTGACACATGGGCTTATTACCCTGAAATTAACCTCCTCCGCTGGAGACACCATTTAAATAGAGGGAATGAGCCTGTTTCCAGCATGGAAACTGTATACTGCTCACAAGAGGGTCAATTGGAGTTAAAATAGCATGTATCATGGTTGCAGTTGCACAAAATTTATTGCGCTGTTGTTAGAGTATTTGTGGTCAGGGTCATGAAACCTCTGGGATCCGCAGAGATGCTTTTAAAAGAATGGCGCAGACAGAAATGAAAATGTTCTGACTTACTCACCCTTAACTTTCTCCAAACCTATCTGATGATCTAAACCTTTAGTTGAAGAGTGTGTTGAGTTCAGCTTACTCAGCAGCTCACCGGAGATGAAGATTATCTGTAAATGACCATTTAATCTGAATAAATGTCAACACTATGACAAAATTTCCTGGAAGCCTATTCAGGAAATTATCGATTGTTTCTTTTTCCCTATAAATTTGTTCCCTGATTCACAAACTTAAAGTTTATTTAAGTAAACTTTTCATCAATTTTGATCTATAGATACAGTATAATGACAGCATTCTTTATCAGTAAAAGGGCTATTTGAAATGCCTGTGCTTTTTTGACATCCTAAAGGGATTTTTTATTTATTTATTATGGATTAACCTCGCTCAGGGTGACTTAATAAGGGAGACAATGTCCTGGAGACATTTTGCACTCCACAAAGTAAATAACTCTGTTGTCCTCGAGATTGCTAATAAATCAAAAGCAGAATCAGTTATTTGGCTGTTTATATCGTGCTAGGTCACATCACATTTGCAGTCACCCCCTGAAGTCATTCATTAACAAGGAACAAATAACATTATTTTAATGTCAAACTCTTTTTTTTCTAAACCAGGAACACGTAGAGCCTCGCCATAAGGACTGTTCTGAAGTTCGCCATCTTTTTGAGTAAGACCTTAAGGTCTAAAAGGTCTACAATGGCAGATCAAACAAAAGAGGTAACACAACATAAGACCAACACAGACATACTAAATGGCAGTGAATCAAGCTCGCCTAATCTAAAATTCAAAGAGCAAACACGAATTTATTTACTGAATTTATTTCTTCTAATAAACACAGTGTCCACATCTTTGCTGCAGTCAGTCTTTTGAAAATAGGCCTGTTGTACTGCCTGCTAATCTCCAGTTAGCTGGCAGTTTGCCACCTCAGGTTGGTGAGACGGGGTTGTCTCCTTTGATCTTGCCTGCATCAAACATGTCTCCACTGGTACTGGATGAACATTTACTCTCCCAACTTCCACCTTCTTTACGCTTTTGTCCATTTGACAATATTCAGATAAGAGCTTTACTTGAAAACCTGCCTTTGAGCCAAAGAGGAGCTTTGGTTTACCACACAGATGCACTAGTGTTTCAAAGACAGAAAACTGCCACGTGTTTGCAAGATCTAAAACCATCTCTGAGCAGTTGTGCTTCAAACTATCAAACTAAGTATTAAATGACTGGTCCATACCAACCAATATATTTACCTTCAAACTTCTTGCCACATGAAATGTTTCAGCCCACTAGCACACCAATGACCTCACTGATCCCACCAGCAACCTTATTGGTCCCTTATCCATTTGTGGTACCGTTGCCAGTGCTGTTACCCATACCAATCCCAATCCCTATCCAAATACCTCAGCGTTTGGATTCAAAAACTCCTTTAAAACTGGTTCTATGATTGAAAAAAGCACAACGACTTGCCTACTATCTCTTGCTGTACCAGAAGCACAGCTTTCCCTGTATTTTTACATACACCATCAGTGTCTCAGAATGAGGTGCTTGACCTTTCACTTAAGGCTACCCAAACTAGAGTGGGAAATTATTTTATCTGCTTCACGACACTTAGCACTGGATCTGTCTGTGGCCCGCTCGAATAGAAGATTTCAGAATGGATGAAACGCATGGACAAAACATGAAGGCACTGGAAACAACATTGCACGTTCAAAGTATGAGGATTACAATGGCAGGATTGTGTGCCCAACTCAAACAGTTGAAGTCATTGTGTCACCCACAGAGAGCGCTCCTGCCTCTTTATTTGACAAACGAAAAGGCTACTCATGGGACTGCATAAGCTTTCACATTAAACCAGACACGATCCAGGGTAATGTAGCACAGGACAGCTCACCCTCCTTGTAGTGGACCGATCTTAAATAACAAAAATGTTTATTTCAAAAGGGACGGTTCACAAAACAATTATGGAGACACTCCTCCATTTAAAAACAACATGAGGCTTATTTTCTTCCATAAAGAAAGTCCAAATTTAGCATGTGCTATATTACTGATGATTCTAAAAAAATATATAATATATATATATATATATATATATTTAATAATTTATACACACACACACATATATCTAAACCCAAATAAAATGGTCAAGTTTTTAGAAAAGCATATTTAATGAGGTAATGCACCTTTCCACTGAATATACAGTGAAAATGACAACTTCATAAATACAATTATTTATTCAAACGGTAGAAAAGTGTAAATACAAAATATTTCAACCTGAGTATAAGAGCAAAGTAAATACAGTGTATCTAAAAGGAGCTAAAATGTATGTAAATAAATGTGTATCATAACAAAAAGCATCACAAAATCTATCAATGAAATAAACTGACACAATGTGCTCAAAAAAGGCTTAATTTTTTTTAACCTATTAAATAATAATAATGAAAAAAATGCACCGAGAGACAAAATACTGAACTAAACGCACATTTGTATGATACACACATAAAAAGAACCACAAACATATCTGGGATTGCTGCATGCTCTGTACACCATTCAGCATGCAGATAAATGAGACCATGTGACCTTACGTCTGCTTCATGGGTGTCACCTGAAGTGCTGGTGTGGACATTAATGTGTGAAAAGGTATCTTACAAGTGTCCTGAGTAATTATCTTGAGTTAAACAGCAATAGTAATGAATTTTGATGAACAGTCAGAAGTAAAATTGTGCTTTTAAAATTGATGCCTTTTAGAGACCATAAAGCAATTTTTGGTTTATATGACAAACTGAATATTACATTTTTATTTTTTCACTGTTACTTTACGAAATAGCAGAATATTTTGAAATATGATTGGTGTTACCCCCAAAAAACAAACAAAAGAAACACTGAAAATAACTCAAATTAAACTAACCATATCCCAAATGGTGAATTTTGATTAACCGGCACCAAAACCCGTCATAGTCAGTCAATGTACAAAGTGTTTTTGAAATACATTTTCATAATACAGTGGAAAGTGAACATTTGTCAAGCTGTCTGAGATGTAGACAACACCAGAAACGATACGTAATACAGTGAAATCCTTTGGGATTCAGCTTTCTCTAGCATTGTCTGTGAGGTTTTGTTTTTTGAGGCGAGTGAACATTCTTGTACACAATGTCCATGCAAAGTTAGGTAGTTTTGAAAGTCAATTTGCTAATGTTAATTTTTGCATTTCTTTTTGCCACAAAAACAAAAATACTCGGCTGATCAGTTTTTTTTCCTTAACTTTTGAACCAGAAGGAATGATTACAGCTGAAATAGGTCAACATCTTGGACCTTTAACCGTTAATTTCACAGGTAATAAATATCCATGTATCTGTGGTTTGACTCTGAAATGTAGAGAACCTGCGTTTTTCTCTGTTGCTTTCTAGTGGATCCAGTTACTATTTCACCTGTTTGAGTCTCTCAATGTGATGGCAAAGTTTAAGAGCAGGACCCAGTTTCAGCCCCATGTACTTCATGATCATGTCACTCCGTAAAAGCATCAAGGCCTTCCCATCAATCTCCTGTGGAAAGGCAAAACAATAATTTATTATAAAATCCACTCAGAAATCCTGTTGAGAGAAACCCAGAAAAATCTCACATGTTTCCTGAAGAGCTCTGCATGTGGGCCCAGTGCTTGTGGATCAGCATCACGCACAAATTGCATCACTTCCTCTATGCTCCAAGATGAAGGACTTTTACTAGATGTTTTGGTCATATCCTTCTCTGCTGCCTGGTCAGGCCCAGTTGTTGAGCTAGCAGCTAGAAAACAACCCAAATTAAAATGACAAGTATTCATAAGATATCAGTACAATACCAAACTAACCAAAACATTTAACTGAATGTAGTTTTAATAAATTTGGAATCTACAAAAGCTTTTTATTTACACTTTCAGATTAATTTATTATAAATTTATGCCACTAGAGTTTACTAATATATAAGCAGTACAAAAATGGAACATAGGTAGTTAAGATGATAGTGTCAGTCTAAAAATATTCGTAGTTATTATATAGATAGATAGATAGATAGATAGATAGATAGATAGATAGATAGATAGATAGATAGATAGATAGATAGATAG
>JAUCMT010000002.1:5945106-5957500 GCA_032357475.1 Enteromius thamalakanensis | reverse complement strand
GGCACCGGAACCGTTTTAAAAGTATCGATTTGGCACCGGTATCGAAAAAACCCTAAACGATACCCAACCCTAGTCAAGTCTCCTGTGACTAAATCACAAAAACTTAGAATATTGGAAAAACTTGAGAAAAAACTTAAGCTTTTTCTCACAACATCTGATGCAGGATATTTTATCTACAGAGAGGCATTGTTATATTTTTCAGTTTTGATGCAGTTTTTTGACTTTGAATATTTAATGACGTTCAAAGGTTGCAGCAGTTTTTACTTTTTTACCATTAAATTTATACTGCAGAGGTGTCACAAAAGCACATCTTTAAACAGACCATTTAATGCTGCTCAAAGGTGACATGAATGCATTTACACGCATTGCTACTGTATAATTTGATACTTGGGTCTGAGCAGGCATAATTAAGTCTGGCTTTTATGCAGCATCATGTCTTTACGCTGTATTTTAACAGGCACAGAGCTGTGTAAAAAGCCTGAAGTTAAAAAAAGGCTTTGAGAACCATGTCCTTTGTTGTATTAATGTATTTCCTTATTAGAACTGGATGGAATGTGTCATCCCTTCTTTTAAAAATAACCTTGCGTGTGACATCAGTAGCCTATTTTTGGTTTGTTTTCCTGCAAGATGAAGTCTATATTTTATCTGACTAATGAATAAGCGATAAACCTGTTGATGTTAAACCATGTGTAGGTGGTGGCCAGCAGAGATATGCAACCCTCGCCTGGTTCCCTCCAACATACAGACATTGAAGCATGACATTGGCGACTTCCCAGTCTTTTTCTTTGGCTCCCATGACTATTACTGGATAAACCAGGGCAGAGTTTTCCCATATGTTGAGAGCGATAAGAACTTTGCAGAAGGACAAGTTGGCGTCAATAAGACGTTTAAAAAAGGTAAGATTATTATATTAAATAGTCAATGTAAGTATCACGTCCTGAATAAAGGTTAAGTTAAATTGACTTCTAAATGTATTTTTGTGCTTGTGAAGCACTTGAGGAAGCAGCAAAAAGGTTCCAGGAGTTAAAAGCACAGCGAGAAACTAAGGAGGCCCTCGAACAAGAGCGCAACTCTCGCAGACCTCCACCATACAAACTTATCAAGGTACAGAATGTAGCAAAAATACTTTCTTTCAAAAGTTGTGTGTTACCATAATATGGCCCTCTCTTACCTTTCATGTTAATCTCTCTGCAATGCAGAAAACGCAAATCATATTGAAACAAACTAAAACTCTATTTTTTTGTTCATGTTTTTCACCTCAGTCCAATAAGCCAGTTGGGAAGGTGCAGGTGCACGTTGCTGACCTCTCAGAGATCCCACGCTGCAACTGCAAACCAACAGACGAGCGTCCATGCAGCCAGGACTCTCAGTGCCTGAACCGCATGCTGCAGTATGAATGTCACCCGCAGGTCTGTCCCGCAGGTGACCGCTGCCACAACCAGTGCTTCTCCAAACGCCTCTACCCTGACACAGAGGTCATTAAGACCACCGGCCGAGGGTGGGGCCTAAAGACCAAGCAGGACCTCAAAAAGGTTAGAGTTAGATGAATCTAATATCACTAATGTTCAAAAGGTTAATTGCATTTAAACTCCTTAACTCTGTGGACCCACCGGCAGGTCCAAATTTACATATTCAAATTGTGCCTTTAATTTTTAAAGGTTTGTCTGGACCAATAACCCCATATGTGGTACCATTTAAAGCTTAGAATCTCTATTTTATTCATAGATATGCATCACTTTGATATGTATTTTACTGTAACAAAGTTATTTACATGTATGTCTACCCCTCCCCCCCATGTTGTAGATTTAGAACAAAAAAAAAACTAAAAGCGCCTTGTGTTGACATGGTTCATCTTAGGACAGACAACATATATAATAATATCTATCACGTACAGCAGTTTTGTAATTTCAAAGGGTTTTCTTTAGAATGACACCAAGATAATGCATTTATTTCACTGTATGTTGGTATGGGGAGACTAGAATAGAATATGGAATAGAATAACTTTTGAATAGATTATGATAAAAAAACTAATTTCCTGTGCTTGCTGACATGTGTTGGAAACAAATAAAATAGTTTGAAGGGAGCTGAGGCTATCAGGGAAGGGAGAATTCCCCAAAATAACCCCAGAGCTTAGCTGAAATCATTACACATTAACCCTCAGTTTCACAGACAAGGCTTAAGCCTAGTCCTAGACTAAAATGTAAATCTGAAACAAAAAGAAAGAAACTTGCACTGAGTGATCTTAAAACATGTCAGTAACAGTGTTTTATCTTAAAGTCCACCCCAGTAATGCTTTTTTCTGACCCATGTTTATAAAAATTAAATGTCCTAATTGAACTATGGCATAATCCTGGTTTAGGATAAGCCCGGTCTGTGAAACCGAGGTTATTAACTGGAGATAGATACAGAAACTTAAAAAAAGAAATGCATAAAAAAGAAAGAAAAAAAAGATAATAACCAAAAGCATGTAACAAAAACCAGAATCAAAATACTTTTTTATTTTTTTATTTTTTTGTGCCTTATTTATTTTTTTATTTTTATTAGTTTTAAGACTTTTTAATACCAGACCAAACTGAAATAATATATTTTATTATTAATAGTAGTACATCTATTTTTTTATTATTAATAAAATAAATAATATTTTAATTGTATGTGTTCTGACATAACGGAATTTAAAAATGTATGAGCAGGCATGTAACAATATTGTGGTCTCAATATTATCGTTGTCAAATGACAATATAAAACGATATCTATTTTTTTTATTTTTAGACTTTTTTTTTTTTTTTTTCTAACATAAAATATCATTAAAGTCTTAAAATTGTGTTTTGGGCCATGTATGCTTTGGCATGGTATCTACCAAGCAAACTAGAATAAAGCACAATATCGCTTAATCCTTTATTTATTATATTGCATAACATTTTTCTTTTAATTGATCTTGGGACATTGTTTGGTTGTGTCCAGGGTGATTTTGTCATGGAGTATGTGGGTGAACTGATCGACTCCGAGGAGTGCAAGCAACGAATAAGACATGCCAATGAGAACCAAGTGACCAACTTTTACATGCTGACCCTCACAAAGGTATGACTGTTGCATGTTTACGTTGTGTAGTAACATCATAACCTCATCTCAGCTGTATTAAAGTTGCTCCTTCTATGCTTCTTAGGACCGTGTGATAGACGCTGGACCCAAAGGGAACTTGTCACGCTTTATGAACCACAGCTGCAGTCCCAACTGTGAGACTCAGAAGTGGACCATAAATGGAGATGTACGGATAGGGCTCTTTACGTTGTGTGATATTGCTGCTGGTAAGAACAATTCACTCTTTCTTTGAAAAATGGTCAGTGTTTGTTTAGAGGCTAATTGAGATAATCGTGTTGTTGTTTTTTTAGACAAGGAGCTGACCTTTAATTACAACCTGGACTGTCTGGGTAATGGGAGGACATCATGCCACTGTGGGTCCGAGAACTGCAGTGGTTTTCTTGGAGTCAAGCCCAAGGTAAAGCCTAATGGAATTAGACCGAAGAACATCACGTGCTTAAACAAGATTTTCTGTTGAACCTTTGACGATTCTCTGAAGTGTCCTATAGCTGAGTGTACTTGAGCTTTATTTAACACTAGGTTTTTGTCTTTCTCTTTGTACTTCTATTTCTTTATATCATGATCTTCATCATATCAGTTTCTTGTTTGACTCGTTATTTTACTTCCTGCAGAGTGCAGTGGTTATGGAGAGAGAAGAGAAAGTGCGCAATGCTAAGCTCAAGCCCAAGAAGCGCAAGCTGAAGACCGAGAGCAAACAGACCCATGAGTATTACTGCTACTGCTGTGGAGAGGGAGGAGAGCTGGTCATGTGTGACAAAAAAGATTGTCCGAAGGCCTACCATCTCCTCTGCCTCAACCTGACCAAACCTCCATACGGTACGTGCTGTCTGTCGATCCAGCTCTTTCTTTCAGCTGAGGAAATTTCGTAGTAATGTGTGTGTGGCCCCTTGCTTGATAGGAATTTAGATTTCCACAGTATTTATGTTTTAATATTAATCTTACTTAAAATGCAGAACTGAAATTTAAAATAGAGGGGTCAATGCAATTACACATTTTATATTTAATACATAGCAATTGTGTCTAATAATTCATAGCTTGAACGCACCCCTTCTATAATGAGAATTATTTTTGTTGTTGTTATTGTTTCTTTTTTGTTTTTTTTGTTTTTTTTTATAAAAAAGTATAAAATCCAAAAGTATAAATTGAGTGTGATCGTTTATTATATTAATTTGGTAAAACAGCAGTTTTGTTCAAAATATTGTAGCTGTTTTAAAATTTGTCAAAATGTCATGTGGTGCAACCAACATAAAGAAAACAAACCCATAAAAGGAGTCTAAATTCTGTCAAAGTTTCAGAAAATATCAGATCATTTTACATTTTTATGACAACTTTTTTTAGTTTGTTCAGGTTGTAAAATGTCATGTGGTGCAACTCCCCCAATATTATGAATTAATCAATTTTGTAAATACTTTACTGCTAGAAAAGGTGTTTAAAAGCCTTTTTGACTCCAACGTTTAGAGTATGTGCACTTACATTTATTCAAGTTGAGAAAATAAGAAAAGTAATTTTACTTGATGGTTACTCTGCAGGAATAGTTTACTCATTAAATTTACTTTTTTTTTTAAATAGAAAGTTTTTGAGAAAACAAAAACATAAAGATCCTTAATTTCTGAGAATTAATGGTTGTTATGTTTATCGCATTCAATTATTTGCACAGCCCTAGATTTCTATATTTAGTTTTTCTAATATGCTGTTGATCCAGTTACCTTACATCATATTATATATTAATGAGATGTTGCAGATCTGATTAGAAAGATATTGCCAATAAGAGGGCAGCAAAAGTTCTTACTTGCCACATAGATGTTGTATGATTGATTTTGTATTTTCCGTGTGTCAGGGCGATGGGAATGTCCCTGGCACCAGTGCAGTATGTGTCAGCGCGCCGCTGTTTCCTTCTGCCACTTCTGCCCCGCCTCCTTCTGCCGAGAGCACGACAGAGGACAGCTGGTAGCGTCTGCCCTGGACAACCGACCCTGCTGCTCAAACCACGACCCCCAGAGACCCTTTGGGCCTCAGGCTAGCCCTAGCCAGGTCGCTGTTAAGAAGGAACCGCTCGAAGCCGGAGAGGAAGGGGACGGCAATGAGGAGGAGGACGACGATGACGAGGCGGGAGAGGGAGAGTGATTGGGCCAAAGCACAGAGCATTGAAAACCACATCAAAAGTACATGAAAGTTCAAACAACGTCGAACCGTAGAGTAGATACATGCAGCTAGCGGAGTCCATTTCTCAATTAAACCAAGTGGACTTGACGAACTGGTTTGATTCATTCCAAATCTCCAGCGGCTGGTATGAATTGTTCAAACATATCACAATTTACAGCCTCATGTCAAATTCATACGGGCTTATATAACAATGTAAGCTAGTCATTTCTGGTTTTCTAAGCAAAATTTCACAGCTAGATCTCACTGTTTTTCAGACGTGCTCCGTTTCGTCAACAACAACAAAAAAACAATGCCTTTCAGTGGCAAAGTCAGTTTCCACATCTATGGTACTTCAAAACACTCTATAAACACTTTAAACCAAGAACTTTATTTATGTACCTCATGTAAATAGCAAAGACTGTTGTAATATGTGTCGGGCGCAACCATTCGCCCTTCGCCGGTAGGATTTCACTACATTTCTGAATATGAACCTGTCGCGCTAACGTCGAAAAAAAAAAAGAAACGAGAGCGATTCAAAAGACATACGAGGTTTGTCCAACTGCCGCCCCATTCCAGTGAGTTTGTGATTTGTAAGATATATAATCATTAATATATTTGTCGATGTTTACATCCATTCACAATGTACAGTATTATTCATCTGTATTAGTCAATTTGATATCACTAATCGTATTGTTGTAAATGTGCCCTTTTTGTCAGCAAAATTGCATTATTGCTTGGTCGGTACTGTATTGCCGTCAACTTTCGGTCCATCGAGTAACGACGCAACATAATTCGAAGTTCTAAGTGTTAGAAATAACTATCGGTCACCCAAGAGGATCAGTTCTGACGTGTACAAACGGTAACGTTTGATGGTGTAGTGTTAAGCCACATATACTCCCACACTGCCATGTGTCTTAAAGGAATATTTACCATTGTGAGTATTGAACAGGTGCCAGTGTGTATATCAACTACGAGGCCCGTAGAATTTTTTCTGAGCAGCGCTAGTTGTGAGACTGTGAGTACAATCTTTAATTAATGTGATTTAAATTCTTTTAATTTCCTCTTTTTTTTGGTTTTCTGTTTACATTTGTGTTTCCGAAGTGTAAATATAATCAGATTTACCGTTATGTTTCGTTTTCGGTAGTTGCGATTCATGCGCCTAGTACATTGCTGTACAGTCGAGACTCATTTGAAAGGTATCAAACCGTACCTTTACCGCACACTTTGGTTTATCTCATCGGTTACGTTCGGTTGTATTAACACGCGCTACTTCGCTAAAACCGTGGGAGGGCTGTACGATTTACGGCAGAGTGTAGCATAATCCTCTCTGTGACTGTACTTGATGTAAATCTACTTAAACTCTATAGCTTTGATGCCTGTGCTGTAAAGTGGAGCTGTTAACTCTCTTGTTACTGGTAGCTGTGCGGTCGTGCTGTGCCACAGTTTGCACGGATGAAGAATCGACGAATCTCGAACGGCTTCGGCACATGGGCTTTGTATACTTACTCGTTAGTCATTTCACACGAACGTTTTTCTAGACCACAGTACAAGTATTATACGTGATGGCACCACCAGTATGTTTGTCACTTTATGGAAAGGAGGGAAAGCGCTGCAAGTTTTCATTTTTACTTGAATCGTGTCCGTTTTGCCTTTTTGTTCAAGTCTGTATTTATTTTTTTTTATTTTTAATTTTCGTCTGGCGATGGAGTGTTATGTGTGGATGTCTGTACTGGATTCTTGCATCCGACGGCAAATTTAAGGAATTCTGACGATTTGACTGCCAAACTGAGATTTGTATGTTTATGAAAATACTGTATGCTCTTACTCGCATCTGCTTCTTCCAAACATGGAGACATCTCTTGTGTGGAAACCTGCTCCTGCCACGGAATTGAAATAATAATAATAATAATTATGAAATGGTTATTCTTTTTATTTTCATGTCCTGTGGCAGAAACAGGCTTCCATACTTCTGTTATGTTCTGATATGTGATATTTTTATAGTTTACATTTATTTTTATATAGCTTACTTTTATTTTAGGCACTTTTGTTAATGAAACACCAATATTTGCCCTTACAGTTATAATGAAAATGATTTGATGAAAAATGCAGTTGGCAGGATGCAAAGCACATGTTTTGCCTGGTGTCTGTCGGTACTATATATATTTTTTACTTGTACTATTGTTTCTATTTTGTTTATTTGGCCTTCATTTACATGTTTAATCAGATATAGATGATCACTAGAAATTGCCAATGACTTTTTCGGGAACGGCTTGTGGAAATGTCTTTTTCTTCTGTTGATGCAGTGGTTCAATCACTGTTCTGACTGTAATTGATTTGTTGCTATATCGGTTTCGCCGCATCAAATGTTAAAAATGTATTACCTCCATTGATTCCAGTGTTTGGTGTCAGTGCACTGTACTTTGTGTACATATTTTATTTTGTGTGTGTATTTGAAGTTGTCATTATCATTTTGTGCTATCCGAGCATGTTCTTTGTGTTGCTTAACTAAATTTACTAAAGGTGGTGTCCTACCAGCTTACACTTTGATTTCTGTGTACTGATTTCACATTCCTTTTAAATAGACTGTTTACTAATTCTTGCTACTGAGTTACAGAGTTTGTGTAAAGATTAATGTGATATTGTAATATTTTTCACCATGCGCATTGAATCACGTTACACACTCCAACTGAATAAAACTTATCCTAAATGATATGGCTTGGGTAGAATGTATGTCCTCTCCAAGTTTTCTAATGATGTACTTACTACTCATGGATAGAGATTTCTTTGGCTATGTTACGTAGCCTGTGTCATTGCATTGTGTAAGAGAATGATGCTTGATCAACTGTACATAGTAGACAGCTTAAAAAAAGAAAAAGGAAAAAAAAAAAAGAAAACAGAACTCCATTGTCATTATATTGTAGTGTCATACGAATGCTTGTAATATTGCTTCTGAATGTTTGTGAACCTAGAAACATTTTGTACATTTCTTGTATTTTATTTGACCAACTTTTGAGATGTATTTCTTCAGAATTCATCATTTATTCTGAGAGTACTTTAAGCAACATTCCACAGATTTAAACGTTTTCAGACTTGCCTGGTTTGACTTCAATAAACTGTAATGAATGTTCAAGTGTTTCTTTGAATCCACATCTGAATTGAGTTTGCGTAATTGAGGTTGTTGCATATTTATTTATTAGTTTATTGCAGTGTGACATTGCTACAATTTAATGAAGCCGATGTGTTACATACTGTACAGGCTTCTAGTCAAAGGCCAATTTGCAGTCCCAGTCCCTTGTAAGGCTGTTTTGACATTAAAAAAAACTATTAATTGGCAAATAATCTCTGGTGCAAGATTATTTAAACATTAACAAATCTCTTTAATAAGAGACAAATTTATAACATTTTTAAAACTAAGCAAACTATATTTGTGTAGAATGTTGCAATTATGCCATCTGTTTGATATCTTATCCAAAACTTTTAGTGTTTTGAAACCTGACTCCAGACAGACACACGATAAGACAAGTGCCAAAAAAGTTGCACATACAAGATATATATATATTGTCTAATCATGTAAATTAAAAAAATCTGATTTGTTCTGATTGTTCTACACAGCCTCTTAACATGCATTTCAAATGAGAATCTAAAATAACACCTAAATATTTAAAATTATTAACTGTTGAATGAAGTGTGCATGATAGAATAGTGGTGAATGAAAAGGCTTCGCTAAATGTATGTTTTTGAATATGTTTAGTCTATTTTGAATAGGGCCCAGGTGGCTAAGGAAATTTGCATATGCAAAAATTTTAGGGGCTGTGACGGTCTCTAGAGGGCGTATGATTCATTATCATCTACGACTCATGTGTCCGAATCGATTCTTTTAAAATGATTCAATGATGCGTTCGAGTCACCGCCTCGTGTTCACGTTACGTTTCAACATTTAGCTAAGTATTACTGTTTATCACTCAAACACTGCATTCATTTACTTAAAAAACAGTATATCTGATATATTTATAGTTTTAGTATATTACCTGAGAACAGCTGGTTTTAGGGGAAGTAAATGAAGTGGTAGTTTAATAACAATAATGATTTCGACCTAATTTTAACCTGCTTTCTGATTTTTTTCTAATTGAAAATGTAGCTATTTTTTAAAACAAAAAGTCAAAAGTCCTCATTCATTCATAAATGAATCACTTCACTTTAAATTCGCGCGATTCACAAAACCTCTACGAACCGGCTCGATCGATTCAGTAAAAAGAACCGGTTCACACGAACGATTCCTTCGCGATTCGGACATCCCAGACAGGACTGACGTGTTAATGTCAGTGCATGGACTGCCTCGTCAGAGCTCTTCTTCGCTACTCAGTACGGCGCTCGGCTGCTGCTGGACATGTCAAATATTTATGATAGACCTCACGAAATTCTGCTCCGGTGGCTGCTCTCAACAGCCGACAAGGCGGCGGCTTAGACGGAAAAGGAAAGAATCCGAAGGTCGGTATTCAACTCCGAACTGCAGACAAAAGACGGAGGATGCGCGATGTCGTGTTTGCGGAAATGTTCGTAAGCAAATATCACAGATGTGGCGCGGAGAGTCGCGCGGCTGGTGGCAGCACATCCTACAGATTACCAATCAGTTCGTCTCCCGTGACACACTCTCTAGTGGTGCCGTGGCTGTTTCACCAGGGAATATCGATCCTTTCTTTCATGCTGGAAAACAACTAAATCTAACGCTTATTTTGAAACGTGGTAGCTGATTTCTTGTTGGTTTAAGTTGTAGACCGTCTTAGACCAGCAACAAACTGGCAACTATACCACCTTGGACCATCTAACGTTAACGTTACCAGCTGTTCATACTTTCTTAAGGTGGTAAAACAGGTTGGAAATGGTGTCTTGCTGGTCCAAGGTGGTCATTGGTTGGTGACCAGATACATAACAACTACTAGCTGGTTATGCGTGGTGCTCTGTCACTTGCTAACCAGCTTGTAAAGAAGCTTAAAACAAGAGTTAGAACTTTTCTAAGAGTTCCATGCTGGAAAAACTGTGGGTTTTGGGAAAATTGTAGCTGGTCAAAGCTGTAGACCAGCGCCAAACTTGGCATCTTGTTTATGCTGGTTCTACCTGTAGTACAGACCATCTTGGACCATCAACTAGCTGTTCATACGTACCAACTTAAGGAGGTTAAGCTGTTTTAGAACATGGTAGATGGTTTCTTGCGAATCCAAGGTGGCGATTAATTAAGGACCTACAACAAACCTATTCCTAGTTGGTCATATTTGGTGGTCAGGTTGGTTTGTGGTACAGTTGGCCAACCAGTTTGTAATGACCATCATAAACCAGCTAGATACCATTTTAACCAGGACTTTCTAACAGGGTTCTGTGCTTCAGGCGCATTAACCTTCATATGAAATTCCCTTAAATAACCCTTGTGGTTTCTTCTCATTTTGTTTTGGGTTTTTAATACTAACCAGTTGAAGTGTCAGTTCTCTTGGTAGTGCATGGTGTTGGTGATGAGGTTTATTTTGGAGGGTCCTGGATGAATTATCAGGCATTTCATTCTGGCTTTGTATTTAAATGACATTTGGACTTTTCCAGGTTTTAGTTGGAGGCATCGTCGTCAATGACAAACCAGGACCAAATATGAGGAAGAGTTTTGATAATGGCTTTATCGCTGAAGTTATTGTACGGCTGCTGCTTTTATGTGTTTTTCTGTAAGTACACTTTCTTTTCGATCAAATAAACGCTATATATCTTCAGTTCAATTTGTTGGTTTTGGCGAATCTAACCAGTAACCTCATCTTCCATAACCTGTTCTGCTAGTCTTTTGCTCAGTTTTAAAGTGCTGTCGCCCAATAAAGCTAGCGACAGGTTCTCTCGCAGCTGTGTGGGAGGATTTTCCGGTCTCTTGAGCTGTGCCCGTGTTTGTCTGTTTTGTGGAGATGAGGATTGTTCTCTTAGGCTGTTATTATGCTCTTGTAGCGTGACTGAGGAGCTTCCTCCATTCAGCCGTGAGATCCAGCCTGAGGAACTCTGGCTCTATAAGTTCCATCCTGTCAAAAGGGACCGTGTTCCTACCCGCTACATGTTTGTAAGTGCTCACAACTCATGTTCCTCCACGGAAATTCATTTTGGTACAAAGTGCATGTGTGTGATGATGATAATGGGAAATCTCATTACGGTTTATCTCTGTTTAACTTTTTGAAACAGTCTATTGCCCTCTTCACTCCGTTGCTGGTTATTTTCTTATTTGCCTTATTGAAAAAAGGTGGAAAGGGAGATGTGAAAGAGGCATCTTTGGGTAAGAAATATTATTATAGGCTTATATTTATATATAATAACATTGTAAATTACAATTAATTTGAATCAAACTGCAGTTGTGTTATTTTGATTAAGAAAAAAATAAATACAATTAAAACAAAACACAATGAAAACATAAAAAACCTTTTTTTTTTTTTTTCTTTTTGAAAATTGAACACAACTGAGTTCTGTTTTTGCAAATAAACTGTGTATAAATACAGTGCTGTCCAAACATTAATCGCAAATAAAACAAACGTTTTGTTTACTATATATATGTGTATTAGTGGTGGGCATAGATTAAATTTTTATTTAAATGGCTCATTTGAATTCTGCCAAAGGCTTTCAAAATATGTGTGCTACTTAAGTAATGACTGAAAGTAAAGCCCTATTCGGAGGGGACTAGTTTTACAGAGGGTCGTTAGAGAATGCTTTGTTTCAGACGTACTTGGTGACTTTAATCCCGTCCGAATCTGCCATGTCTGTATTTTTCTCTCACAACCTCTGTGATCATTCTAGAGTCTGAATGCAATGTCTGATATTGTTTTTTACAACACGTTTCCAACGTGATATGTCGTAGATCCTCTTACCGCACGGATGTTTAATATATTTTGATATATAAAAGAAATAAATACAAATAAAGAGCCAGATCACATAAACTGTTAAGACTGGCTATTATAATATCAGTATCAAGCAAGATTACTCACGTTACATATGTTTTAATTATCTAAATTAAACCTGTTTACTACAAATAAAATCATAATAGTTGAACTAAAGTAACCACACATTAACATGGTTTAGCTATACTAGCCATTTAGCTTCACCATGGTATTTGTGATTGTACTAATTGTAATCAATCTGAATC
>JAUCMT010000002.1:5893408-5935707 GCA_032357475.1 Enteromius thamalakanensis | reverse complement strand
AGATTCCAATCGAGAGGTGCAAGAAGCTTGTCAGCACTTATCGAAAACGCTTGTTAGAAGTTATAAAAACTAAAGGGCGCTCCACAAGGTACTGAAGCTGGGGGTTGAATAATACTGCACATGCTCACGTGTAACACGACTTACAATTTTCATTTAAACTTCAAAGTTAAGTAAATTTCTGTTGTCAAAATAACTCAAATATGTATCAATAAATATTGTTTGTCATTTTACAAGTTGTTTTTTTCACTTATTTTCATTATCTTTCATCAACATCACTATATTGTCTAATAGGGTGAGGGGGTTGAATATTTCTGATTGCAACTGTAAGTATGTAGTGCTGTCAAGCGATTAATCGTGATTAATCAACAAAATAAAAGTTATTATGTAATATATATATATATGTGTGTACGGTGTAGAATTCTATATATATAACCCTAACCCTAATAAACAAATATGAGGAGGGAGAATTGTTTATTTATGTTAACTCCATCCCATATATGATTTAATCTCATATTTAAAAGTATTTGTTCTGTATATTTTCTCAAAATGTTTCTTTGGGCTGCTTTTGTTTGTTGAATCTTTTTTTATGAAAAGCTGATTTAAATGATATTTGCCAAATAACAATCTCTTTATTCCTCAGGTATCCATCGATTATCCTCAGTTAGCCTTTCATCCACAGGCGTTCTTTGCATTGGGTTCACCCATAGGAATGTTTTTAACCGTCAGAGGACTGAAGAGGATTGATCCCAATTACAGCTTCCCAACCTGCAAGAGTTTCTACAACATCTTCCATCCAGTAAGACACTCTACAAAAGAGCGTGAGAACCACACAATGTCCTTAGAGCTCTGTTCTTACACCTCAAATGTGATCTGTGCAGTTTGACCCAGTGGCGTATCGAATAGAGCCCATGATTTTGTCTCAAGACGTGGACTTGCCGCCCATGTTGATACCCCATCATAAAGGCAGAAAACGGATGCACCTCGGTATGCCAAGTCACTTACAAACCAAGAGCTGTTATATTCTAAATTGACCAAAAATAACTAATTGAAATGTGTTGATGCGTACAGAACTCAAAGAAGGTTTGACTCGAGTCAGTTCTGATCTGCTGGGATCCCTACGCATGGTTTGGCAGAGCATTTCTCAGATCCCAACGCCAGCTCTCGCAGAGGGTGAAATCAGTTCCATGACCCCTTCAGATGAAGCTGAAGGTATCTAATGAAACTCTCGATTCAAGTATTTAAAAAATATGCCTTATATTTCAAATGTCCCTTCTTAAAATTGAATATTTGGTGCAGAGTCACCAATGGAGCAGGAGGAAAGAAGCTTCACCAAGGTGGGGATGTTAAATCGTGGGAGACGTATTGACTTTGTCCTTCAGGAGACACCGATTGAAAGTTTCAATGAGTACCTGTTTGCCATACAGAGCCATTTGTGCTACTGGTAAGAGAAAATCTTTCATGACACTTGTTATGGTCTATTGTTTATGTTCTGAAATCTATAACCCTTTCTGTTTTGTTTGCAGGGAATCCGAAGATACTATTCTGTTGGTTCTCAGAGAGATTTATAGAAATATCCCAGTGTGAAATACTAATTTATTGTACTGTACAACTACCTTTCCTCAGCCAGTCCAGTGCACTGTGAGTTGGTTCGCTCCTCACATTTTAACCAGCCAGCCAGCCAGTCAATAAACTACCTAAAAAAAAATAATAATGATGAAAAATTTGAAATTGGAAACCTAATTGAACTGTTGCCAGGTATTGGGATATTGTTGCGATATTCTTAATTCAGGATTACAGACATTTGATACGCACAATAACCTTTTGTTCAATGATTTGCACTGTAGTAGAAACTTGATTAATTATTATTATTATGTATTAATAATGTTTGGATATTTGTGATTTTTTTTTATTTATTATTATTATATTAATAAACTCCTAACCTCCTAAATTATTTGTGTCAGACATTCTTTAGATACCAACACTGTGTCTTTAAGGGAGAATTCAGATCATAGCCACCGGGAAGTTCGTTCATTTCCCATTTATCCGTCTGGAATAGTGCGCCACACATTACAAAACATCCCCTTTCCATACAGAGTCATGAACTGCCCTCTTTCCTCCGCCAAGAATTTCACACAGCCAATGAACACAACAGCATTACGCCGTCAGGATTTACGAGACTTTCAGTACGTAGTACACGTACCGCTACTTCAGGATATTCAAACTATTTATTAAGACTTGGGGAGGGAAAAAAGAAGTTTAGATGAAGATGCCCAGCCTTTGAAAAATAAAAACGGTGAGAAAAAGCTTTTTTTCAACAACTATATTACAGAAATGTTTCCGGTTTTCTCATCCGCTTGGAGAGAATTAAAACTTGAAGCCGGTGATGTTATGTTTCATACTCGCGCAGCTCACGAGGCAGAGTCGTTCGCCTGTCAGAAGTTATAACCTATTGCTCGCAGCTGAGCAAACTTTAATCAGTTTCTTATTAATATCCCGTTAAATCAAATGGAAATTTAATTCGTTCAACATTCGAACGCCTCGTTCTTTTTAGTACGATCTTTCAGTGAGCCAGTTTAACCCTTTTAACAAAACTCTTTCCGAATCGGACCGACCGCTTCTCAAGTCAATAAGCATGTTTCTGAAATGTCAGATATGTTTCTGTCAGATATGTCCTATTTCGTAAATGCCATCAAGAATATTTAAATCAAATGAACGTACGTGCATGGCGTAAAAAACAACGTTATGAAGTTGAAATAATTGTTCTAAAGGAAACTTCAGAAACTTACTATAAACCGATAAATAAGCGATCCTTTTAAAGTGAAAGTTCACCAAACAGGTCTGTCATTTTTTTTACTCTGTCTGTTGTTGTTACTCTCTATTGCTGACTTTCATCCCAAACGGATACATTTAGCAGAATGTTAAGAGACTGACATCCTCAGCCTCAGTCAGGGTTAACTTTCATGACAGAAAAAAATGTTAATAAAAAGATGGTGACTGAGGAAACATGCAGTTTTGGAACAACATAAAGGCAAATAATGACACACATTTATAATATTTATAACAATCTATTCGCATTCCTAAGGTCTCTTTTTGAATAGGATTTGTATGCTAAGGGGCACAAATGAAATGCAGTGAGTCGAATGAGACTAATATGCATCTCTTGAGGGTTTTTACAGGTTGCCACTTCAATTAGTCTTTAGCTGTTAATTTATTCTTTAAAGTTAATTTTTATTTCTTGTTTCTCATATATCCTTGCTGAAAAGTTCACTTCAGAATGCTTTACTACTTCCATGGGAACATATTTGTTTTCCTAACCTATCCATGCCTTTAGGCTTAACTCAAGTCACCCTTTTTGAAACTAGTCCAAACTTGGTCATTATGTTGTGTCCAAAAAAAAAGGGTGCTGTTGTTTTCACAATTCTGCCATTTGGTCCCCTCACCAAAATGTAAAAAGCTGGTTAGTGGTACTTACACGCATCAATGCACAATTTTTATAATCCTGCTGTAGCTGAAGTCTTGCGTTCCTTTCATAGTCACATGGTTTCCCAGTTCATGGAAATGTAAATACCTGCATCAATTTTAATCATCAGAGGAGGAAACTTTATCTGGGATATGCAGAAGAAAATGAAGAGTGGAACGAACTTGTTACATGATCAGTCGCGTGTTAACCAAAAATGACCTTTACATTGATGTCAGTACAGTAATTGTGTCTCTGCTTTATCCACCAACGCAAAGGTCAGTTCACCCTCTAAAGATAGTCATACAACTCTCCAAACTGTCCACATTCAGAAAGCTTAAATAAGAGACCCTCCCATTTGCATAAAGACTCTTAATCTGCTGCACTGCACTGAATCACAAAAACTAGAATGTGAAAATCCAAATTTAACAAAAATATTAAATGCCTGGTGTATGATTCTGTCATAACATATTCAATGGAATGGATTTGAATCAGTTTAGAACTATATTACTTGCTCACCAATGGGTCATCTGCAGTGAATGGGTGCCGTCAGAATAAGAGGTGACTACTTATGGATTTTTTTTATTACAAACACATAGCTTTTCACTTCACAAGATTTTAATTGATGGACTGGAGTGGTGTCGATTACTTGTGGATTATTGTTATGTTGTCATCAGCTGTTTTGGACTGTAACTCTGACGGCACCCATTCACTGTAGAGGGTTTAATGGTGAGCAAGTTTCTTTAGGTCTGTTGCAAAAAACAGAAACTCAAACTCATCTAAATCTTTGATGGCCTGTGGATGACAACCTTCAGCGAATTTAGGTGAACTATTCCTTTAAGTGACCATCTGGCTCGAAAGAACTTCACATGTGTATTGCGTCATCTTGGTTTTCTTCTTTTTTCCTAGTATTTCCAAATTTCTTGAGGCTGAAGGGTGAGGTCACACCTAAAAACACTCATTGCTTGGAAACGTAGAGACTCGTGGCCATCAGATGTTGAGTTACAGCGCTAAAGGGGGAAACTTTTTTTCTAGTCTTGTGAATCTGAAGCGATATCTTTCATGCTCACATTCTTGGATCTCAAACCACTACAGTGTGTGCAGTAAACTATGTAATCGTCCCTTGTGGAAGAAGGATGTGGAAAGATGTTGAGTCAACAAAGGGAAGTTTCCCAGCCTGAGATTGCTCATGGTTCCGTGCCTCCGAAAAGACTGTAGATACATCTGAGACCTGACAGAAGAGAATACGTCATGTTCCCAACCTCTAGTTCTGCTTGTTGCATGGCAACTACGTAAACACACATAAGCACATGAGTGGTATGTTAGATTCTCTTCAGCTTTATAGGGTTGGTTGGTTCTTCATTTGAGAACATTATAAAGCTGTTGTCTCATGTGGTTATTTGGGGTCCACTCAGCGATTCAAAATGCATTGACATTTTTTTCAAATATGTTCCATGTCTACCAGCCTATGTGTGCTTTGATGACTCGCTGTTCTTCACAAGTTATTTTCTGGATCCTATGCTCAACTATTTGCCTATTTGTTGGCCCACACCACAAGAGGGCACACTTTATCAGCTTTAGGAATCAGCCCTTTTCTATAAGCTTACGCTGAAAAAAACCCTAATTCAGACAGATTTGGTCTTTATTATGAAATCCGAAAGCAAATATGACATGAGAACAAATCGACAGCCAGCATATATTTTGGTACTATAAGCATTTCATTCATTTTCATGACATTTGTCAACAAAAATTCACTTATGTTAATTTTGTACTGATAGCTACACAGTGTACCATGTTTGTGCAACACTGTCTTTCTGACGGAAAAAAAAGGTTTATTCTTAATTTGGTGATGTAGACATGTCAAAACGAGGTGATTCATTACTGAGCTGACAATATTCATCGTGTACAATGTCATGTTTATTAGAAATCTACAATAAGAAACGAGCTAGAGCGGAGGTAAAATGTAAAGAATAAGACTTTATGTCTTTGTAAAGTTATTTATGTGGAGTCTTTGGCTGCTTTTTGAATATTGGGTCGACCTAATATTTTTCAGAGAACTTCGGTTCAAAAATGTTCAGTGTTAGCGCTTAGCGGCAATGTGAGATCTGCACATTTAGGTAAAAATGTGTCAGGTATATGTGAGAGGAACCTTCAGCTGAAGCGTTTGTCTGGAGCTTTTACTTTAAATTTAAAGTTGTTTTGTGTACTGTAACTCCTTTTAAAGGTACTTAGTCTAATGCATTTATATCCTGCAAATGTGCACTTAAGCTTATGAAATATCACTGTAGCTTTTGATGTGAAGATCATATCAAGGCTTTTCATAAAGGAAACTGACAGTTATTTTAGCTAAATTATATCTATGATTATCTGTCCAGATCTTAAAGGAAAAGTTCACCTATCAAAATCAGTTACATTAATTAAAGGCAGGGTACAAACAACAAAATACTATACATTATAATCAGTGATGCTAACTTACATGGGACGCGAGCGGCATCAGAAAAACATTGATTTTAAATAAAAATGAAAGAAATAATCAAAAAGTAGAAAATAAAGTATTGGGTAGGGTTAGGGAGGACTTTGTTAAAGGTGTCAACCGTGGCATCTATTTAATGATGTGTATTTAAAAAAAAAAAAACTTTTACACTCAATAAGTTGCATTCTGTTTTATAATGCACTTCAATACTGAGGTACAGATAATTGGTATAAATATCAGAAAATGCTATGTGCGCTTGGCATAAATAGCCGTTGTCAAAAATAATGATCCTAAAACGTATCCATATGTAATTGTCAGACGAAAATTATGTAGCAATAATTGATTGATGTTTGACACGATGAAGGCGGATACTGTATGCCGTTACGTTTCGTTTTTTTTTTTATAGATTAGTTTAAGGCCCAATCCCAATTATATTTTCTACCCCTTCCCCTTGCCCCTTGAAATGAAGTGGAAAGGGTTAAAAATGTTCCCCTAAGAAATGGGACACCACTACTACACTGTTATACGTCATCCTTCATTGTCACTAGTTCCTAATGTTAAGTCAGAGGACATGCGCTGATGTTTATCACAAATTCCAAAATGTACACATATGGCCGTAAGCAAAACAAAACAATGCGTTACCACATGCAGTCAAGTCGCCGGATATATGACATAAAAATATACTTCCTAATATTGTGCAATCAGTGCTATCCGCTAGTAAACTTTAGCGATTTTTTTGGAAACGTTTCTTTACAGAACACAAGACCGATGGTAATACACATATAATGAATAAAACTTATTAATGGCACAAATGACTTACATTTATGGGTCTGCTTGCTCGAGTGAGCAGCCACGTTGGAAAGTTCTTTTAGCCCTTCGTTTAAAGTGAGGTCCTGAAAAATCTTTGTTTGGAGGGCTATCTAGCCCTTCCCTTACCCCTCCCACCAAAAGACAATTGAGACCCCCCCTACACGTGAACGCACCAAAAGGAGGGGTAGGGGAAGGTGTAGGGGTAAGGGGGAGAATTGGGGTTGGGCCTAAATGTGTCATGTGGAGACAGTACTATCTTCTATCACTTTATAATTGACCACAGAGTAATAACTCCTAAGTGTAAGGCATTATCAACAGGTCCCTCCCCTACACATCTCTCTCCATGATGGTAACAGTTACACTTTTATATAACAGGGCTTCAAATGAACCAAACTCATCCAAACTAACTTGAACATAAACACACATAACAACACTAATACAAAAACCCAACTGACTTGCTTAAATTACATAAAATATAAGTAAACTCTAAATAAATACCCATAATGTACCCGGCTGCTAGCGCTGCCTGCCGAATCATTACAGTATTCTAAGTTGATTATCAATTACTGAAATGACTAGACTATTCATTATGTTTCATGTTTTATACCTCATTTTTATATTCTACGGTAAATATGTATTGGTATTGTATTGTTGTTTATAAAGGATTAATTATTATTATTAAAAAGAACACCCCCACACACAAACACACTGTTCCTAAAGCCATGATAAGCGGTATGTTTGAAGATGACCAATCACAAGAGCGGAGAGATCTGACATTTTTTTTATCCTTGCCTCCAAAGTCTCAAAAGTCTACTTGAGGAGCGAGCAGGGGAGAAGTTGAGAGAGCGCTGTTCAGCGCCATTCTCGCGAGAGCGCATTTTTGCACACGCATAGTGTTGTGTGCTCTCATTGTGCAGAAATGCTCCCTCACAAGAATGGTTTTCCGCATGCATGTGTATTCATGTGCGCAAGATTTGCTATTTAAACGCCATAGTCACAGGTAGGCTATGATAGATAATAGAAAACTGCTCAGGGGCGCAGATGATTTTTTGCCCCAATTAGTGCTTGTGTCGCCCCCCATGTGTCATGAAAAAATGCCCCCTTTGCCCATGCCTAAAACCGCAACTGCATCCAGTGTAACTCACCTATCAAGAAGAACCAAAACAACCTCAGCATCTGATTACAGGCCTTTCACTCCTTGAGTTCTCTCCAGCACTGGAAAGCTGATACGATATTTACACGGGTCATACTTCTTGTCTTATCTTGCCGTAGACATTTAACTCTTTTGCTGTTTATCTTTTTGTCACTCTGCTCGGCTGTTCACTGAACACTGTCTCCTCCACGCCAAAAATATACACGCCCATTACTGCTGATTGGCTACAAGTTTGGCCCAGATCTTTTTCTAAGCCATTTTTGAAAAATCATAAACCTTGCCTTTAACTTAGGCTAGAATTGACCGTTCAGACTTAAGGCACAATGCAAAACACACAAAAAGGACCACATATGAAAGTGGCCTGGGTATGTGTGACATAAGAAAATCAGATATGGGTCATGTTCAGTAAAATGTAAAAAGGTGTTTTTTATTTTTTTTTAAATGTATTTTCAGTGAATTAAGACCTAAAGGAATAGCTAGTTCAAACAGTTGTTGGTCCTCACTGAAAGAAATAAAATGTAAGTCACTCACTTTTATTTATATAGCGCTTTTAAGAATACAGAATGTAGCGAAGCACTGAACATTATCGAATATAGTGATGGTAATGTATAATGACCAGATTAAACTATTAATTTATTAAATTCATCTAATCAAAGTAATCAAAACGACGATAATCACTAGAAATTTGCCCCCAACTAAGCAAGCCAGAGGTAAGTGAATGGAAACCATCAACTGTTTGATTACCAGCATTATTAAATGATGACATGATTTACATTTAAGTGAACTATCCCTTTAAATTTCTGTTCGACACACAAAGGTATCATATGGCCCTAGAATTCAATGCACAAGTCATATAGACTAAGTTTATGATACTATTATTGTGCTCTTTGGAGCTTGACAGCCCCAGGCCTCACACACTTCTATTGTGTGGAAAAGAGCAGCAAGAACATTTTTCAAAATATCTTCTTTTATGTTCCTCAGAATTCATTAACAAGCTTATCACCACAAGTACTGCTGCTCTTACCCTTATCTGCACTCAAGTCTTTCCACATAAAAGCCTTTTTTTAGAACATATCACATCGCTTTTACCTTGATATGGTCTAAAAAAAGATCAGCTAATCAGATTTGACCCACATATGAGATTGAACCTTAATAAGCCTGTCTCAAGAATTCCCAGCAACAATCCTTTTTTAGTTTGTCTATAAGAAAGAGTTGTGCTGAACTTTGTCCACATGTCAGTGCTTGTTCAGAAAAACATGATCACGTAGATCATCGATGCAGGTCCATTCACAACAAGATGAGATAAACCTGTCGGGATGGATGCCTGATGCGTATCCCTCCCTGCCAGCGTTCCATGGAATGTCCCACGTCTGACTGACAGCTTGTGTGTGTGTGTATTTAGAGGTCATGTGCTACTGTAACTACTGTAGGAGTGTGTGTTGAGATGGGAGGGGCGAACAGCGTAGAAACAAGCAGTGTTTCAGCATTTCTGACACACTTTGCACCGTCACTGCTATAGCACTGGGCTGTAAGACTCAAACTGCGGGACAGGAGCCAGAATGAGCCAGCTACACCTGCTAGGACCATCTTAAAAACACACTTGAAGTTAGTCGTACACGCTCTAAACAGACCGACATCATGGGGGGATCCCAAAGCAAGAAGAGCAATGGGACAAACTCCATAAAACAGCAGAGCATCAGCATGTAAGTTTAATTGTATATTTTAACTACATACACAATGTAGATGCTAATTTGAGATGCATTTAACGTCAATGACATATCGTGTAAAAGTGCTAGTTGATATTGTACCATTTCATACTAAAGGCATGTCAGTGTTATTGTGTCATATGCGCCGTGTTTGCTAACACTTCCCGGTGTATGGAGTGACAGCAAAGGTGTGGTCATCCCGCTGGTGAAGTTTCTCATGGATTCAAATGAAGTTTGGGAACCGAAAGGCTCAAAAAGTGCCTTTTCTAAGGTGGTTTTGCAACAGCGTCAGGCTTCAATCGCAGACTTGAGTGTTTTAAATGATTAAATTTATGTACAGCAATGCTTTGCTAAAATCAAACCCCAGTTCTTGTGTAAATAACCCCACGCCTTTTAGGTACACTGATACGTTTCAGGCCTTTTGCAGTCTAGCCTTTTATTTAGCAAGGCGTTACTGAAATGTGGTAATAGAGAAAGTATATCTTCAGTGCTATCATTTCTTAAAGAGCATCCATAAACCTTATGACTGATTGCATCACCATCTGTAAAGGTGTAAAAATTACACGTCAGCTCGTCTCGTGGGTCCTTTTGCTTCCTTTGGTAAGCTCAGTTTGACATGTGGCATAGCTTATTTCCATATTCAAATCTACTGAGGATTCACAACCTCTTCAGGTTCAAGTTGTAGTGCTTCAAACTGCACAATGTGTATCGTTTATGAGAAATGTTTCTTATGTAGCCCCTAGTTTATCAAGTTTGGGTTTAATAAATTGCATTTGAGTCAGAAAATATGACACGATGCGTCTGATTTGGCCCAATTTGTGGGAAATCTTATGACAGATCATGTTTGAAAGTTTTTTGGCTTGTCAGGTTTCATTCTGGTGCTTGTTGTACAAACACAGGCCCTAAAATAGCTCTTCAATGCCGGTAGCACTTCTTAGAAGGGCACTTTAATCAGTGTTTGTATTTTCCCAGAGCGCAGGTCGTTGTTTATAACTGGGTCATATTGAAGATTAAGTTTTAGAAAGACAGAATTGTTTGTTCAGACAAACATTCTTTTCTTTTTGAATGTATTGCTAATTAGGAGGTCGTCTGATGAATGTTTGTTTGTGTTTTGAGGGGGTCGGGGGTCGCTTGGGGTTTTGGGTCGGGGGTCGGCGCTGAAATGATATTCTGCATTCATGCTTGTGATTAATAAGGCTTTTATCTATGGACAATCACATGCTTGTGTTGTGTTTCTCTGTTGTGATGTGTTACGTCAAGTGTGCTAGAGCATGATGACATACAGTGGGAGGAATAGTGACATGCCTCAGAAAAAAAAAACTTAAAACTTATTACAAAATATGTTCTCTGTTTGAATATATTTTACATTGTAATTTATTCATGTGATGTAAAGCTGAATTTTTAGCATCATTAATCCAGTCTTTAGTGTCACATGGCCCTTCAGAAATTATTCAGATATACAGATGTGCTGCTCAAGAGAAAACAGTTGTGCTGCTTTGTTTTGTGGAAGCTATAAAATCGGGATGCATGCATTATATGATATCATAATATATAAAAGTATGACCCGTAAATAAAAATCTGCTTGCATGTTCCTCCATTTGACCAGCAGATGTAGCTACTGTGCTGTCTTCGTAACAACTCTACATTAGAAAGGAATGGTTCAAAACATTTTGGTTAGATACTTAGGAAAAATTCCCCCTATTTTAGCTTTTTTATATTATTATTATTTTATTTCTATGCTCCTACAGTATCTATAATTTAAAAAACAGTTAGTACTATGGATCTACATAAAAACTTAGACAAAGAATATAAAAATTGCTGTCAAATGATTAATCATGATTAATAAGGGTGTTTTGTTTACATACATACATGCTGTGTATATTTATTATGTATGTGTGTGTGTGTGTTTATGTGTGTTTGTGTGTGTGTGTATATATATATATATATATTTATAGGCCTATATATACAGTCTATTAATAAAATTAACATGCTTATGTGTTATATATATTTATATTTTAGATTATATAAACAAACCATATTTTTCCTAAATATATACATGCATGTGCTTGTATTTATATACACAGAACACACAAAAACTTTTGTTTTGCATGTGATTAATCATTTGACAGCACTTCTAAAAATCCACATTACCTATTTACAATTTCTGTGATGGTGTTGGCATATCATTATTATAACAAGATTTAAGAACAATCGTTTTTATTTTTTCACAGATAATGGAATTATTTTTATAAAATGAAAGTTATTGAAAACCAAAGTGTGATATGTTAAGACAAATGTTGTCACATTTTTCAAGATTCATTATTGCAAAAACATATATTAATTCAAGTTTGCACAGATTGATATATGATTGAATATTTGAAGATTTAGTTCCCCTTTAAATGCACCCGTAGCTTTAGAGGTGTTTCAGTTTTTCTCCACAAGGTGGCTCTGTGACTTTAGACTAACACCTCATGAGGAGATTGGTTTTAACTGCTATGCAGTGTTTATTATTCTTTTATCCAGCAAACGCACTCCAAAATTATATAGAATATTCAAGTCTATTAAAACTGTCATATTTTTCAACTTTGCACCTTCATTGATTATTAGCACCCAACAGTTTGGCTAAATAATTTCAATAACTCCAATTGTAAAAAAAAATAAATAAATAAAAATTATATATATAGATTGCAAATGTTTCTCTTATCCTTATTTATATTATAGTAAACGAATAATGTTTGATCGCAATCTAACCAAAATCTCACATGAATCTCCTGTAAGTAGCCAGGAATAAACACAGAACTGTGTTTCTGGACTCGTGTTGAGATACACTCTGAAGGGAGTGGTTTTTCTCATGTGAGTTGTTTTTGGACAGCTGTTCTCCGAGTCTTGTGACTCCAGTAAAAATAACAATGATTATTGCTCGGCTACAAATAGACTGGATCTCTATATGGCTTCATATAGATGTACCACATAAAGCCTATCGGTACTGGAGAGGTGACTATTTATTGGCCATCATGATTCTGGTCTTTTCTGGAAATGTGAAGTGCTTGTTTAGCCGATTGGCTATTTTTGGCTCCTGTTAGTACACAGTGGAGTGCAGCCATGTGAAGACGTGTTGTTCTGGAGGCATGAGCACCGTTCTGACACAAATGACCATAATACTAGTATTTCTCACATCAGGGAAGGTTTGTTATGTAAGATGGCTCTGCTCCCTTTATTAGTGTGCTTTTGCCTTTGTGTAGTTCTGGCTGCCTGTTACTATCACATCTCTTTTTTCCCAGATCTAATAATTCCTTCAAGGCCAAGGCGAAAATTGCTTCTTGAAGGCATATGTTTTTTTCAAATGTTCTCAAAACAAAGTCTATATCAATTAGTGTCCTATATCCTTTTGTGATGATGCGAATGTAGTATGTAGTAAGAGTATAAGTCTCCCTAGTAGCAGATGTCATCATTCATACTCAACCAAGATTGGATGCAGAGAGCTTATGAGATATCGTGCTGAGCCTGGCACTGAACACAGGAATATGATGCTCTGAAAGTTGTCTGAGAGTGTCATTGTTATGATGTGTTAAGCTTCTCTGACATCACAAGTTCATGGGACGTAGCAGCTGTGTCTGGAAAATGAAGTAGCCTGAACAAAAAATAGCAAGTGTTGATTGGTCACATTTTGATGTAATTACATATTATATCACATAAGTAAAAAGTAAGCCTTTTTTGGGGTCGCTTCTGATTTCCACATCAAAGGTAGTTCGGCAAAGCAACACTTTAAAGGATTAGATTCCCATGTGTTTTTAAAAGCGGTGGTGGAAGTTGCTCTCAAAAAGAAGAGCTTCTCTCGAGAAACAAGTGTAAAACTCATCTGTATTAGGGCTGAGTGCTGCACAGGTTACACCCAGAACCCAACAAATTCTTCACGTTTCATTTTTCTCCTTTTGTGACAAAAAGGGGAATTTTGTCTTTCTTTAAGTCTTGTTGGGTGGATCCAAACACAGAGCCTCAACGGCTTCAATCTGTTCAATTCTCCAAATGTGGAATCTGTAATTACAAGCACAGATGCACCCTCCCTTAAGGCTTTTCCCTTGAACCAAAATGATCTGAGAAACCATCATATTTAGTGCTGTTTGGCTTGCTCAGATGGTAACTGGAAATGTTCTGAGACGTGTGCCCAGTCATTGTTTTGAGGAAAGAGTGCAAGCACTCTCTTCAGTGGCCTGTTTTGTCTTTTATGTTGTGGGTTTTCTTTTATTTCGGCTTCTGTTGTGTCTCTTGCCAAGTTTTCCACGTGTGTTTGAAATGTGAGACCTCCTCGTGCAGTCCCTCCTCAACTTGCATAATGGAATCTTAGCCTCATATCCCGAGCATGTGGTATTAAAACCTCACAAAATTCTCCATAACATATATGGGTGGTCTTTTATAAATCAAAGTCTCCACCAATGGAAAAAAAATCCCATCTTTTTTTTCATTATCCAATCTCTTCACCAAAACACCACCCACAACAAGAAAACCCAAGCCTAGAAAGAAGATGTGTTCAGTTTACAATTAGCACAAGCAAGCAGTTGCATACAGAATGAATTCTGCCTGACATATCTGCAGACCTCTGATGTGGAATGACCCATCTTCTCCATGCAGATCAGTTATATAAGTTATACCCCAAGCCTTTAAGGGACATCTGCTTTTCATGGTCTAATTGAGGTTTCATAAAGATTTGAGTTCAGTGTATTTGCACTCAGAACTGTTGCTCTGGTTGGTAGACTGTGATGGCAACGACCAGCAACACGGCCTCACTGGGGTTGTATTTTTAGACTGTCGACTGTCGATCAAAGGATGTGGTTGTGGTGCAGAATGGAGATACTTGGTGCAGTATCCATCAACTAAATCCTACATTATCCTGATTAAGATTATGCAATGTGCAAGTACTTAGGTTGTGTTATAAGTGCAAGCTTTTTTATAGATACTTCAGAGGTTGTGTGGTAGTTTTTCCCATTGAAATAGGATGTTAGTTTGAGTACAAATTATTCACGGGGACGCTGATACCCCCCGGCAATCTGCTGAGGCATTCCAAACAGGTAACAATGTGAAAGGACAAGTGAGAGAACAGGTTTTCCTGGTTGCGAGCTGGAGCTCAAGGCTAGAGATGGTTAATGGAAAAAAGACAGAGGAGGAGCTCAGCCCTGCATTCCACAGTCTCCCTACCGAAACCACGGAGCCCCCCTCTCCCTTCTCTTCAGCCTCGGTTTGTGTTCCCTTCTTCTGCTTTTCACGAGAGAGGCAGTTCTGCTTGAGAAGGAAGCTACCATTCCCACACCACGGGGGATGCCGGATCAGCTGGACCAGAGATACAGCCACTCTCTTTTCTCCTCCCCCCATTAGTTTCTTTCGAAATAGTCTGATCCTAAAAAAGGAGGGGTGGACGGGGGAGTTATCTGGCAGCCAGCTGATCTTTGCTGTGGTATTCTGCGAGGGAAAGAAGGAGGCTGCAAACTCTTCGCTGCACTGAGATAGAGGAAGCTGCGAGAGAACATCAACAGTCGCGTGAGAGGAAGGAAGCAGCTAGGCTTTTGAGACGAAAACATGAAGCTCGACTTGAAGACCACGTGAAGCGTTGCCTGCCGCTGAGAAAAAAATAAAAATCTGCAAGACAGGAGGAGAGAAAAAGAAGCAAGGGGAGACTGACTCACTTGTTTGGATTCGCCCACAAGGTGTTCCTGTAGACGCTTGGCGTGCTACCAGCAAGAGGTCGAAGATGTCTTGGTTGTCACCAGTGCAGTGGGCCAAATGGACCTGGTCGGCCGTTAGAGGAGGAGGGGAGGAAGAAGGTGAGACTGGTTTGGGGATGGACGACGAAGCCCTCGAGGAAGAGGCGCGAGAGGGTATGCCAAGATATCAAGAGGATGACGAAAGGTCTCACGGCTGCAGGCAAGTTCAGAACCTTGTGAACTCCATATAGAGAGCAAGGAAATGAGCATGTGTTGGGGTTTCAGGTTGCTTTTGAGAAAGGAAGTGTGGGATATGTGTTATTTACAATGCTCTACTTCTTTCTTAAATCAATTAAGAGATGAAGCAGAAACAAAAAACTACCTCCAGAGCCACCTGTTTGAGTCAGATGATGGTGTTAACTGCTTTGAATGTTGTGCAGACAGCCCTGGCTTAGCAGTCAGCCACATGGATCAAAGCAGTCAGAGATCAGAGGCTCTGAATGTCGATGTCTGTTGGTGCTCTAGTCACGGTTGGGGAAAGTGGAGTGTACACGTGTTTGTTCATCGTATGTATGTTCTTGGTGTGTTTGTGGGTGTTTTCAACTTCATTGGGGGATTTCCTAAGGAAGTGTGCATGGCTCAGGGTCTAGCTGTTAGTCTAATGTGTCCTTGTGCTCAGATAAAGATCAGAATTTAACCGTTCTCCTCTCCCAACCCCCCAATTGTTACTTTACTTGCCCATAGATAACACCGTCTTTCCCAGCACTGTTTCTCTTTTTTTGTCAAAAAGAAGACATTTATTCGTCTATTACTATGCTTCTTATTAATCAATGCTATGAATGGCAATAGTAATGCTTTTGCTTATAGATAGATTTGAAAATTTGAAGAAATCCTCATCTCTCACCTCACCTTTGTGCAACAGACATGCTGTACCCTAACCTTATTATAGGCTTGAATGCAAAAAATGTAGTTTTTCTTCCGTTTTTTTTTTTAATAAGAGTTCGTATCTGTCAAGTTTTTGCTTTGTTTTTTCTCTAAGCCGTGTTGTTGACATCCTGTCTGTGTGCTGTTGTTGAACTGTCTGCTAACATTCCTTTCCTGGAAGAAGCCTTTCTTTCTTAACACCTCAAAGCCTGAGAGACCGTAACAAATGAATCGCTACACAGACCTGAACAATAGCCTAAAAGAGTGGAAGGATCATGAAATTTGCAAATATACACACATTGAGCCACTCACACGTTCTGGAGAGAGCTACTCATTTCTATGGAGCTCAGTGTGAGTCAGTGGTTGTGCAGGCAGGGATTTTATGAAAAACTCGGTGAGGGGCTAAAGTTTTTTAGTTCAAGGGGTTTGCGTAGGCTTTGGGCTCGCCTAGTTTGAAATTAGTGGTTGCTGAAATTGATGTTTTTGCTAAATATGTACTAAACCTTTCAATAACACTTTATAGCACAAGTTCCTTTTTGTTCTTGTCTGTTGTGCTTGTTTGCTAAACTAGTAATGATTACTTCCCTGACGGTATTATGGGGCTGCAGGTGGCCTAGTGCAACAAGACTGGGCAGTTCTCCCAGACTTGGGGACTGATTTCGCACACTCTCTCACACACACACATTAAAGTAACAATTCTTCCCTTTCAGCTCAGGCTCATGGCCATTATGCTCCGCTTTGAGTGTAATAAGGATAGTTTCCATAAAAATGTTAGTGTTGTCTATAAAAGAAGAAATTTTAGTGAACTGCAGTTGTTGACTTTCTCCATTCAATTACAATGAATGGGTCTTCAGGTAAAAATTGAAATCATTTTTCCTTTAACTTAAAAAGCACTTGGGTCATCTGGTCTGGTTTTTATCTGACACTTATATGTCCTTTCTGAAACTGAAGCCTAATTGCATAATGCTTCCTTTGTTTTCCATGGAAGCAATAAGGTCATATGTTTGCAACAAATATCCAGAAGATTTTTGGTTGAACTATTCCTTTAATCTAAAAAGCTCTTCAGTGTTACCATCAAAGCAGACCTGATAAACCACACAATGCATGAAGTGTCACAGCTGGGATACATTGTTATTATTTAATGAGGACATTGTGTACTCAGTTCAGTTACTGCACCCAAGGCTAAACCTTTAAGCCACATGTGCAAAATGTTTTATTAAATATCGATGTCATTTGATGATCTGATGTGTTTGTATGTTCTACACTCATCATCCCTTATCCAAGATTAGCATTATCCATCTGATTTAAATCAAGCTGTGCCAAATAACCACGGCAATGCCCTTTTGTCAATGTACTAACCACATTCATTTTCCATCAGTTCGGATTCAGAGGGCCAATTTGAGACACCTGAAGCTGAGACGCCTGTCCATCAGCTGTATAAAGAACCGCCATCACTGGATCAACCAATCACAGAGAGCACAGGTAAAACAAGACCTCATATACCACGAGCCATAGATACAGATAGTACATGCCACAGAGCACCTGTCGCTGCATGTGCTTCTATTTCTCTCAGGCAATGTGATGTTACCATAGCAACAAGAGGAAGTATGTGTGGTTATGTGTGTTTATGTATATTTTAGTGTGAATATTTAGTAGGTACAGTAGTATTTCTTCTCATTCCTAAGTAGTACTTGGAACATGGGCATAGTGGAGCAGGCACATTATAAATCATGAATATTAATTAGACAGCAATGTTAGTGCACCTGATAAGTTGAAAGGCAGGTAAATGGCAAAGATTTATTTTGTTTGATTTATAATTTCATTTCAACCATCCATCCAAACAAAAGCCACTGGCCTTACAGTCTTCTGCAATTAATTCAATGATTTAGAGTTCCAGTTCCTTATCCCGAACAGTTTGTTTTACTTAAAAGCTTGCGTTGTTTTCTTAAAATGTTCCTCTCTGCCATCAGACACGTGTCCAAATCCAGGGGAGTGTACCATATCGCTAACTCAAAACAGCTGCACTTCCCCCAGACTTTTTGGGAGGAATTTATCTGCCCGTTAAAATCTCATAAACACCCTAAAATTTGACTTGTCACTACCGTTAAGTGAATGCATGAAAACACATGCATCTTACTATTGCTTTTCATCTAAAATCTTATTTTAGTCTCTGGGAGAAGCTCTCCAGCGGTTTCATAGGTGAGGGTGATATAGTTTCAGTGTTTGCAAGGCATTTGAACCTCAGCCTGATTTTAGGCAGTGCAGACAGTATTAGTTACGCTTTTGTAATGGAGTGGAGGAGGTTTTGAGGTTGGAAAGTAGGGGTTTGGGTAAAGAGAGGCCCCTGACCCAGTGTGGGAAAAGCGCACAGCTTGGAATTCAGTAGTTTGAAATTGAACAAAAGCGCCTGCTCCTCTCAGAGCACGTTTATCAATGAACAAGGTCAAAGGATCACAGCAAAGTTTCTTAAATGCCACGCACAGACACTTACGCTAGGCTTGCTAGCTAGCTATTTTTCTCTTAATTCCCTTCCTAACCCTAATCAATAGAAGCTTGATTGGGGCTCACGGAAATAAATGCTTTAAAAAATCTGATTTTTGTGAGAACGTTTTCCTCAGCATGCTTTAGGCTAACAGGAAGCTTTTCCAAGCCTACGTGTCTTAGTTTGAATCGCTTGAGCAGACAGACAGTAAAAGTCTGGCTCCAGCAGAGCCCAATCCAGTTTCCACCACAGACATCCTCATCCTCCCAGCTGTACAGATACGCCAGTGCTGTGGCGTCTGGAACACACATTTTCATGGCTAGCAGTGCTTTAGCCAGAATTTGTGGTTATGTAAACACGTGCGTTATTGTGTTGTCTCCACCCCAGGCATTAAATCCTGCTTCACCTTCAGTGTAAAGATATAAACTCCTTCTGACATCCGTTGCTTTGTGATGTCAGAGTAAGCCTGTATTACTAAAAAACGTACGGTATAATTCCCTTTTCTACTCCAGAACAAGCTTATTGTGTACTGTATCTTTAAGAAGGAACTGACTAATATGTTTCGACAGCATTATGCATTTTCCTGGGATGAGTGTTCTTATTATTTTAGTGTGATATAATCCAAGCCGCTCTGAAATGTCTCTCAACAGGGTGGAGATGAAGTATTCATGCTGTCCATACCAAGGCTTTTCTGTTTTGATGAAATAAACATTGTCGAGGCTTCACACTCCCACCACAAAGAGACGGCTCAAGTCACAGCCACTAGCGCTGGTTGCATAACCAATCACATTTTGCCTGATGGTTCTTCTTCACTGGCGTTCAAATGGCAGCCGTGGCTTTCACAGCCTGAATTTCAGCAATCTTCTATTTACCTTGAAATTGACTAAATTAGTAAATAAATCATATAGAGCTTTATTCTTAAAAGATGTAATTGAATGTATAGGGACATGGCTTCTATATGTCAAAAGGTTTATCTATTGCAGAAATGAACTTCTGTAAAGGAGGAGTCTTGACCTCTGGAAGCGATGACAAGAGCAGTCACACTTTAAAAATGCTGATCAGAGTGTTTTGGCGTCCTCGATGACAAGGGCTGTCTGCCATCTCATTTAACATTGAAGGACAGTGTTATGTACAAAAAGACACAAAGAGGAACAGAAATCTAGAACTTGGGAAAATCAGGAGGGAGACTGGGTGTGGGCTTTGGAGAGGACTATTTCAGGTTTGTGAGTGAAATATTGTCTTTACAATGCTGAAGACTGGAGTTGTTTTTACTTCATACATGTATAGCTAGTTCCCTAAAGTGGCAGTTGGTAAAACTCAAGTTCCTCTTTTTTGGGTGTCCAGTACAAACCATTGTGTTACAGTTAAAACATTAGGCTACTAGCCTAAAATTTCTAATTGCTTATGAACTTTTCATGTTTTGTTAAGAACTGTCTAATCTTTGCTTTGTGCTTTGCTTAAGAGTACAATAGTTAAGACTTATGGCTTAGTCCTTGTGGGGATCAAACCTGCAACCTTTCCGGTTACCGCACCTGAGCCTTAACCACTACTGAATACACCTCAAACAAACTCAAGCACGTCATGCTGGAGCACTAACTGAATTCCCAAATTCAACTGTGAGAAACGGTCTCTTCATCACTGGGCATGTACTTTCTTGCATGTAAATATTTGGAACAGATAACAGCTAGTATTTCTTAAAGCTGTCTCAATCAGAGGTCAGAGCGAAGTCATACATCTCATTTATAAATAGACTGTCTCTTCCTGTCTCTTAGCAACAGGCGATTGCATCAAAACTCAATGATGAGTGCCAGCAGGACTCTTTCTCTTGTCAATAGAAAGTGTTTCAAAATGGCTACTTAATTTCATAATTTCACATGTCTAGTATTTAATTCTAGACTTGCTATGTAGTTTTTCTTCGTATCATTGTAGAAAATGGCTAGTCTTCTTCCCAGTACTTCCTAAATGGGCTAGCCCGCATTTGCTTAATTGTTGCTTGAAGTTCTGCTGTTGAGTTTGTTATGCCTGTTGGAGACAGGGAAGAGAAGACTATTGTTCAGCTTTTAGCATCCTGAGCAAAGCATTTCCTGCCTTTTCTGTCGTAAGGAAGTCTGTTCTTCAAATGTCCTCCATAGGTTAAACAATAGAGCATACTGAACGCGCTCTAAGAACATATGAAAGGAAAAGTACAAACACCCTGAAAGTAACGGTATAAGATGATTAAACTGCACAATTCTGTAACATGCCATAGAGGAACCATTTTTGGTTCCACAAAGAACCATTCAGTCAAATGTTCTTTAAAGAGGCATCTCTTTCTTACCTTTTTATAATCTGAAGAACCTTCTTTTTGCCATAAAGAACCTTTTGTGAAATCGAAAAGTTCTCCAGATGTTAAAGGGTTCTTTATGGAACCATTTAGATAATTTTGTAGAGCGTAGACAAATAATTGCCTCTTCTACTCTTGACAGGTTTCCCAGAAGTAAATCAGTTGACCTCCATCACAACCAAAACCCAGAACCTGACCCTGGACGAGAGCTTTCCTGAGGATGCACCTGCCCCGGTGGTGCGGCAGAGCAGTGTGGACCCAAGCCAAACCCTGAAACTCAGGAACCAGCCTTCCTCTGCTGACATGGATGTGGACCAATCCAATCCTGCTGAAGCAGGAACAACAGATGAGACCAACACCTGCAATGGTCACATTGAAGAGTCATCCTCCAAACCACAGAACAAGTCCCTTAAGCCTAGACCTCCTTGCCTCAAGGTAAAAGCACCACTGAATGGTGTAGACCCCAACGAGGTGGATGACAATCCTCCGATACTTCCAAAGGGAAGCTACCAGTTTGACCCTGATCAGTTTAATGATGCCATAAATCCATTCGCGACTGGAGGATCCAAGTTGCAGAACTCTCCTCCTGCCAATGCCAGTGTTCCTAAATCAGAGTTGACGGACGAAATGCCTGCTCAGCCAGTAATCTTGGAGTTTGGACTTGATGATGCCGAAGCAAAGAGACCTCCACCCAAGAAGTCTGGCAAGAAGACAAGCAGCAAGCTGACTACTCCAAAAAAACAGAGACCAAGAGCTGCAGAAACAGCAGCTCCACCTCTGGAGACATCATCAGAACAAGACCAACCACCATCTGAGGATGTGGCTTCCATGAACGTTGATCCTAACTTTAATCCTTTTGGTGGAAACAGTACACTTAATAACTCGCCAACACTTTGTAAAGCATCGTATAATTTTGACCCTGATAACTTTGACGACTCTATTGATCCTTTCAAGCCATCAAACACCGTAGGTGGAAGTGACAAGCTTACGAACAAACACAAACCAGAGGGAACTGTGGAGCAGAGGAACAAAGCAGGACAGTCTCCAAAGAAGAACAAAGACAGGATCATCACGTGAGTGGCAGATAATGCTAGAAATTGAGACAAACGTATGCTCTGTGTTGCATCTGTGACTTTCATTTGCATCTGTATCTAGATGTTGTGCAAACGATAAGCAATTCTCATCTACTTTTCTGTTTTTTACTGTTTCTTTCTTTTCAACATCTCAGTTGAACGTGGCACAATCATTTTCATAGGTAGTTTAAAGTCATAAAGTTTACGGTTGTCTTGTTTACACTGTCCCAGTGTATACAATTCCCACTTTCCACTAAACTCCCCTCAAACTAACAAACTAACTCCTGTTTGTTTGTGAAAGTCAGGAAGCTTAAAATCACTCCTACATGTTTTCTTCATGCTTCAATCTTGCCCTCTAATGTCTTACGGCATGTCCCCTCTCCACATCCCCTCCTCTCTGTGTGTGCTTCTTCCCTCCCCTGTCCCTTCCTCTGTCACACCGTCCTCAGGACCACTGAGCAAGTGCGGTTTCTCTGTTTTCTATTGTAAGTATCCTCTGCTGCCCTCCTTTCCTGTACAGTTATCTCTTCTGTCCCATTGCATGTCATGAGCTCTGTGCAAGGCTGAACTGTCCTCTGGCTCCAAATCATGTACACAATCAGTCCTCCAAACAAACTAGGGCAGATGGTCTACTTATTTATTTGATTGTATTCTAACTGTCTGGCAGAATTGATTACTCTACGGGCTTTTGTAGTGATTTTCACATCTGACTATCTAATGGTGGCCAGTATACAGATGAACAGTGTTATAAAGCACACAACAATTTTTAGATTGTGAATATGTATTCTCAGTTTTTATTGAAACAGTTTTTTGTATTGCTATTTCCGAGTGGTTAACCAGTGAGTTTTTCAATAGATGCCTGTACCAGACAGGTTAGCCATGGTAATGCTGCAAAGTTTGTAAAGCTTACATAAAATATAATGCTATATAAATGTTATTTTTGGCTAATACAACAATTTTTCATAAGCTAAAATTTTTTGGTTCAATGCCATTGTATAACTGCCATTTATAACAACCATATTTGCATGCATATTTATCACCCATTATTTATTTATCTTGCAAACTAAAAAAAAAGTATCGTATTGATAATATTGGGTTCTATATTGAGTATTATTTGGTCATGTGATCTCAACATTGTTGCTTAATTTTTATCTGATATTAGTTTACATAATTTTATTCAAATATTATTTTTAATTAAATTATAAAAAAATATTTGGACTGATGGTAATAAAAAAAAATTGCATCCAAAATAAGTTTTTGTTTGCATAATATTTAAGTTCTATATTTTTATCATGTATATATATATATATATATATATATATATATACACACAAACGCACAGTTTATATTTATATAATATAAACTATATAAACTATAATATGTGCTTACATGTCTATATTTATATTCATATAATATATTTAATATATAAACATATCATGCTTTCTGAAATATACACGTGTGTATTTATACAAGAATATTTTTAAAAAATTACTTTATTAAACAAATTCAGCACTGTAGCATCATTTTATGTATCGCTGCACATAAATAGAGTACGCTCTTCTGTGTCAGCAGCAACACAAGAGTACAATATTTTTCTTCTAAAATATCTTAAATCATGTTCCGAAGATGAACAAATATTTTACGGGTTTGAAACGACATGAGGTTAAATGATAAATGACGAAACGTTCATTTTGGGGTAGAGTAACCCTCCAGGGAGGGAAGTTATTGCTAAAAGTTGTTTTTGGTTACATAATCTGATTTGGTCAATATTCTTTTCTCCAGGAACTCGTGTAAAGTAAAGAAGTATGAGAATCAGTCCTTAGTCCTGGATGTCTGCAATCAGGTACCATTTCAACACTGTTCGGCAAATTGCAAACTGTATGCATTTTGTTGTGTGTTTGCATGTGTGTGTGTTTGTGGGTATGTACATCCCTGTATTTATATTATAAACAAAGCCTTTAGATTTGTCTGCAGTGACTCAGCAACCACCCTTTCTTTGTTCCCTCCCTCCCTCCCTCATTCTTGTCTCTCTTTCTCTCCCTGTATCCCTCTCTGAACAAACCCTCCTCTTTGAATACAGTATCACTACTGCCCCTCTCTTAACTAGGACAGTAGTGTGTTGTCTGTGTGTATATGCACAACACGAACTGAATCAGAATGCATGCAGTTCCCAAAGCAGGTCACCACATCCGCCTGTGCTTTTGTCCCAGCGAATTTAAGACTCTCTGAGTAGAACAGAGTCTAAAGGGGCTATGGCAAATCTTTTAGACTGTTCAAATATTTGGCCTGTTCACAGCTGAACTGCAGTGCTATTTTGTACGCAGAAAAAAAATCTCTGTTTACCATCAGTGCAAAATCTGTGAAGCATTATAAATCAAGTCTAAAACATTGTTATCTACAGGAGAATGATGAGCAGGAAGATCCAGCGTCTAAACTGCCCCACCGGGTCCATCACGCTACGGATGAGGAAAAGTTAGCCTCCACTGTCATGGGCCAAAAGGACGGGCCGGACGAGTTTTCAGACTGCACCAAAACTACCAGCTCTACCAAGACTGCTGATGGTGAGGGACTGCTCAGTCTACTCCATTGTAGCAGTGCTTATTCTCAGATAATAAATCAATAATCATTAGAGACTCGGGGAATGTGTCACTAATGAGCTTTAACAAGCACTACTCTGTTAGATCGGACCGTTTAGGGGCATTATGCAGACACTGAAGTCTTATGAATGGGAAACAGACTTACTTGTTCTGCTTGCTTCTTTCTCTCCTTCAGGAAAAAAGAAGAGCTCTTTGTTCTTTCGGCATATTTATCTGCCCAGGAAACAAAAACAGTCTCGCAGACAGTCTTGTTATTCCAATAACATTTTAAATAAGAGAGCAAATAGGTTAGATTGTGTTCTTTGTCACATGTAGGTGATGAAGTTGATGAGCAGCTGATAAGTGTCACAGATGTTGAATAAAATGGTCCTGGTTACCTTGTTTAAAGATGATGTGAAATCAGAAACATATTATTCTAAACAAAAGAATGTTTGTTGTCATCATATTTTCTAGAAATGTACATTTATCAGCTTCACAAACTACTACTTTTAACATTTTTACTTCGCTGCCACCGCAAAGGCCGCACGAGAGGGAAGCAAATATTCACCAATAGGATCATAGCATAGCCTTTACACGATCCAATCAAATCAAAAGTGGATACATTGAAGTCCCGCCCTTCATGGGATGCCGCTGAATACTGTGAAATTCGTTGCGAAAACCTTTTAATGTTGTCTGCACATAATACCTGAATGAGGATTTTTAATGTCTGCATAAAGACATAGATACGTGATTTATTTTAATTCTTAAAGTGTGTAAATATGTGTAACGCAGAGGAACTGAACACAACATAGCGCGTTTAAGCTGAATTCAACTGTCCATTACTAGAGCCCGTGCTGCCCTCTATTGGCTACATTATGAATTATTGTTATATTAGCTTGATTTTTAAGCCATAAAGAGACTGTTTAAACACTTTAACGTTTAATAATTTAGGAAATCTAATTGCCAAGCAGCAACAACAAAACTATTTCTAAAAACAAAAGTAATGGTTCAAGCCAGTAATAATCTGCCTTTCTTTTCAATCAGATCTGCCAGTGGGCATAACAGACCACTTTGACGAGAAGGACCTTTCCTCTCCTGTAAGTTCTGGTTTGTTAGTGTCTGTGTGTCACACGATATTTAAGTCATTCCTTTAACGTTATATATGACTACCTTCAACACATGAATTTCTAGCAGAGGTGCCATTTATCTGCCTGACAGGGATTCATAATTATAAACCCATTAAGAGGATTATGATGTCCACAGGCCTTAATCTGCCCAAGGGCAAGCTAATAACTGGGTCAGAGGAAAGAATGTAGTCATTGCTTCACCTTATCAAAAAATGTCCCATTATGCATGCCAAGCATGTACTATTTATAACATAAAGTATAATACATATCTTTTAAAATGAAATCTTTATTCTGCAGAGTGATAGTTTGTGTAAGACCCTGAGCTCCTCAGACAGTGAGACCACAGTGAAGACCAGTCCAGCGCTGGATTCAATCCCTCTCAGTGAGATAGATAAAGCAGCAGTGCTCACACTGATCAGAGAAGAGGTAACACAAACATCTGCCTGTGTAAAAATATGTTACAATGTACAGCACATGGACCGTTCACAAAGTTGTGTTTTTGTACCTGTAGATCATTTCCAAAGAGATCGAAGCCAATGAGTGGAAGAGGAAATACGAAGAGAGTAGACTGGAGGTTGTTGAAATGAGGTACATACACATTTAGAATCCTTCCCAGAATGCATTAGGGATGGTTTTGTGCCCACATATATTTAATGCCCCCACAGTACTGGTAGTGTCAACAATTAAGCATTTCTACTAACATTATTAACTGATTTTACTATAGGAAAATAGTGGATGAATATGAGAAGACTGTAGCTCAAATGATAGGTGAGTGGTCTATCTCTCAGAGCGGTTTTAATACAATTCGGAGTATATATTTTAAAGGTTGAATGTTTTATGTCTGGCTTTTTTACAGAAGATGAGCAGCGAAAGAACATTGGATCTCAGAAAAGCGTCCACCAGTTAACCCTGGAGAGAGATCAGGCCCTCGCAGACCTTAACTCAGTGGAGCGCTCGCTTTCCGACCTGTTCAGACGCTACGAAAACATGAAGACCGTTCTTGAAGGCTATAAAAAGGTAAGATATCTACTTTAAATGGTTGCTCCACCCTAAAGTTTAAACACATGAACTACTCTTTTATACTTTTCTGGACCTTGAGAGTGTTATTTACATGGTAGTCAATGGGACAGTCACAAGCCTTCTGTTTATTATCTAAAATATCTTAAATTGTGTCACGAAGACGAACAGATCTTTTAAGGGTTTGGAACGAATTTGAACAAACTGTTCATTTTGGGATTCGAACCCTTTAAAGTCTAAAAATGCTGGCTATGTAAATGATACGCTAATGATTCTGCCGGTCTCTTGTCAGAACGAGGAAGTGCTGAAGAAGTGCGCTCAGGATTACCTCACACGCGTGAGACAGGAGGAACAACGTTATCAAACCCTCAAAATCCACGCAGAGGAGAAACTTGACAAGTAAGCGCGATATGTAACCTAATGTATTTCACTCTTACTGATGGATCTCTGACCTGCATATGTGTTTTTCCAGAGCGAATGAGGAAATCGCTCAAGTGCGATCTAAGGCCAACGCAGAAGGTGTGGCGCTGAACGCCAGCCTGCGAAAAGAGCAGATGAAGGCGGAGTCCCTGGAGCGGGCGCTCGAACAGAAGGTAGACTCTCGCGCTATATCACACAAGCTGTAACATCACATCCTCACATTAAATCCGCATTATTATTTCCAGAATCAAGAGATCGAAGAGCTTACTAAGATTTGCGATGAGCTCATTGCAAAATTGGGCACCACGGACTAAGAGGAAGGAGAATCTGCTTGAATCCTGTGTGACCCAAACCCACCCTGACCAAGAACGCTCTCTGGATCTCCCATTGCCTTTTTTTCCCCTTTTTCCATTTTTCCATGGGTCTGGAAGAAACAAGATATGAGCTGAAGAATCAAATGTTTTCACAGATGAATAAAGTGCTGATGCTGGACTCGCACCTATATATAATGTTTCTTGAAGAGGGCGGGAAATACCACCCACATATCTGATTCTGATCTCATTTCTGCTGGCTGTTATGGCAGCTGTGTGTATGAGCGTTTTGGAGAGCCTCTGGGAGTGTGTCCAGGTGTCCACGGGATGAGGGTCATTGGCCTTGTTCGTAGTTTACATGATCGCGCTGCTGCTGTTTGTTACAGAGGGAGCAAATCATATTATTTACAGCTTACTTGCTTTGGAAAGTACTGTAGCCTGTGTAATTATTTGGTTATATATTAGAGGTTCAACTTAAGGAATGTTCTGAGTTGACAGCACTGGTGGTATAATGTTGATTACCATGAAAATGTGTCCGTACAAAGAAAAAACACAAATCTGGGTTACAGTAAGGCACGTACTGTACAATGGAATGAACATAAATTATAAACATAACATAGCATAGCCAAAGGAAGTATGCAGTATGCATGTTAAAATTATTTTAGTGCGAAGAATTGCTTGCAAACTGGTTTGTGTAAAGTTGAATAAAATTACTAAATACTGTACTACTTAAAACATAAAGCTTTAAACACTAAGGATTGAATTAGCTTTACAGCTCAAATAATATGCAAACGAAATGAAATTATGTGTATTTTTTTTAAATCCCATTCGCTTTAATTGTAAGAGCCCCATTTTTTAAACGAAAAGCAGGGATGATGAGTCAAAATGACCTTTTTTGTGGTAGTCAACGTTCTGCCACGAATGCTGTCGAGTTCAACTCGTACTGAGCTTGGAATATTAATTCACTGAGTAGCTTTTAGCATATTTAAAGCTTGCGTTGAAAAGAGTTCGTAAACGGTTGTAGCTCCATCCATTGTTTTCTTACTGTCTTTGTGTTTAGGTGCCAAATTATCATAATTTGTCCTGTTAAGTGAGCTCTAGGAGATGTTCTGACGGGTGACTTATTCTTAGCCGTGAGGTCATAATCATCCAATCGAATTCTTGCTTGCAAAATTTTGACAGCACAAACGCAAACCTAACCGAAAGCACTTAAACTTTCTTTTAGTTATGAATTACTTTGGTTTCAGAGTCTGCATGAAGTACAGAGTTCATCACAAGTTTATAAAGGACAGAATCATTTCAATGAAGTAATTGAAAGAATTGACAATCTTGTTAAAAGTATGTGCCTAACTCTGAAGTGATGCTTACTGGCTGTTGCTTCTTTTTTTTTTTACAAACTGTTGCTTTGTGCTATCTTATGCAATATTTCAGCTCAGAATAACCAACTGCCAAATGAAACCGCTATCCATGTGCCAAACATTACCGGGTCTTGTGGAGAAGTCCAGTCTGTAAATTGTCATGTTGTTGTTTCAAGAGCGTGTTGGTGTTCTTTTACAGTACTCACTGACCTATGTATATTTTTATGAGAAGATGTTCTTTTATTGTGTTATTAATGTTTGTAAAGTGGAAGAGAAAGTGAGAGTTGCACAGAAATCCCGTTGACTAATATATATTTTGTGCATAAATGCATTCCCTGAATAAAAATTCAAAAAATCGCTTGAAGACACTGGTTTTGAAATTTTTTTTACAACACTTTACAACAAGATTCCATTTCACTGAGGTCACAAAAGAAATTCTAAAGCATTTGTTAATTTAAGTTCATATTAATTTCAATATTTGCTATGCATTATTAAAAGTAAAAATGTTTTTAATAGACCCGAGATGAACATGAACTATCAAATTATTATCAATTTATCGTGATTAATTGCAACCGAAATAAAGGTTTGTGTTTTTAAATAATATACTGTATGCTTGTGTGTGTTATTGATGTCAAACAATTAATCGTGATTAATAACATTCATACTAAAAGTTTTAGTTTACATAATCTGTGTGTATAATTTTATGTATATATAAAACAAACGCATGCATGTTTATATTTACGAAAATGTTTATATATTAAATATATGTTTATATATTTATATATAATATCAATGATGTATAAACATCCAAATATTTTCATGTATATGTATGTGTGTGTATTTATATATACATAATAAATATACAAAGTACGCACATATATAATGTTAACAAGAACTTGTTTTGCAAGCGATTAATCGTTTGACATTTATATTATACATATAAATATTTACATAATATACATTACATATTTTTTTTGAATACATACATATGTTTATGTATTTATACATATAAATATACGCAAACATATTGTGTAAACAAATCTCTCTTTTTTTGGGACAGCGATTTAACAAAGATGAATAAATACTGCAACAAATTAAATTGTGAACTAACGAGAAACTGCCACCAAATATTGCAACAAAAAGATGCATGTGGCAGTAGAGCCAGTTTACAGAAATGATTCTCACGTTGTGAGTGTGTAGCACACAGGAGCTAATCTCTTCTTAAGAAGGATATCTGGTGACAGACTGGATATTAAATATGTGCATTCATAACATAAGGAGAGATCGTCTTCATGTTGAGGACAGATGTACTGCAGTGAATTCAATCAAAACAGTGTTTATACACTGAACGTAAATATGAAAATATACTGTACACAATTTTTTTTTATGTTTTTTTAAAAGTAGGCATTCTGTGGCTATTAAGTATAATTAATTTGACTATGTTTGAAACTAAAATCTGCATTAAAACTATATTCAGATCATAGATCATTTCCCCTTTTTATACTAATGCAACCCCCTTCATCCTCCATCTCCCCTGGTTTGCTTGTGCAGATATGTAGTGTGTGTTAAGCCGGTGTAATGCTCATGTGATGGATGCTCACTGCGGGATTATGGAGAGGTGCTGAGGTGTTTTGTAATTAAGACTTCTACACTGTCCCAGCACTTTTCTGATACAACCTCCTCAACATGAAGACTGTCCTGGCTACGCTGGTCCTGTTCGCCGCTGTGCTACACAGTGAGTATTTAGTACCAAATAGATCCAGATACACATTATTCAAATTTCATCTCACTTTATGGTTATGAATTTAATGCTGCCGTTACACCATGTTTTAATACTCCTGTAAATGAGATTTCACAGTTATATTTTATTTGGTAACACTTCTTTAATCACATCCAAAATAAAAGTTTGTGTTAACATAATATATAAATCTGTACTATGTATATTTATTATGTAGCCTATACAACACATGTATATATTTAAGAAAAATGTTATGTTTATTAAATATATTTATATATAATAATATGATTATATAAACATATATACATGTAAATGTTTTAAAAATATATATTGTATGTGTGTGTCTTTATATAATACATAATAATAAATATACAGTACACACACATATATTATGTAAACAAATGTTTTTATTTTGGATGCAATTACTCGGCTGAGCTTTCTGGGTTATTGGACGTAACTATGCATAATTTACAGTTATTGCTATAATAAGTACACTGTAAAATAAAGTGTTGTGCAAAAATCAACATCTTAATGAAATACTCAGTTTTGTCACACATGAGAAATCTACAAAAGAATGTTTATTTATATTATTACTGCTGTTGTTGTTCTTGTTTAATAAATATACAGTTTGCATTTCAGCAACAATAATTCTTATACAGTAGTAAAAGCTGTTTTTATTTTCCTACTATCCCTGTGAAATTCTTAATAGCATCTGTATGAAGTTTGAATAGGTTTAATCTCAGATCAGCTGTGTTGTCTTGTCCGATGTGTGAAGGTGAGGGGTTGAAGTGTTACACCTGTGTAGCAACTAACCTGGACGAGTGCTTCCGGCAGGGCTCGACTGTGTGTCCCGCTCACTCAGATGCCTGCTCTACCATCACAGGACCCAGTGAGTACATGCACACGCACGCACACCACAGTGATCAAACTGCAGTTCACATGTTGACCACGTGGGGGTGACATCACTCCTGACCAATAGCCAGTTAAGACTGTGTCTAGTTTGACCAGTTTTCCAAGACCCATCTATAACTTTCAATAACTGAATTAAAAAAGTTATAACCAGTCTTGAACAAATAAATAAGATGACTAACTTTTTAGTTTTAGTTTATGCAGTAGGCCCTATGTCTGTTGCGTTTCAGTTTTATATAGTAAGGGAGACCGGGGCTAGTTGTCACGTTTTACTCCAGTGTGTTTATTTTTCACTTTTTTTTTTTTAAGGAAGACACACAACTTAAAGACTTGGTTGCAAACAAAGTTAAACGTTATTGCAGAATATTGTTTGTGATGCAAATACACTATACAAAGTAAGTTTTCAAAATGAAACAGTAAAGCATTAAACAGATTAATTGCAGGTTTTGTAAAATTTAAACATTAATAAAGGTTTGTTAAAGATAAACTTGTATAGTTTCTAAGAATCAGCAATTCACTGACGTGTGATAAATTTTTAATACAACATATTGCCATTTTACAAAACAAATTTTTATTAGATTATAAAAAATAGGCATATTTCACTAATAAATATTACCCATCATAAAAAATTATAAATTTTATAGTTACAGCATAGGTACATTTCTGTTTTGTATTTAATAATACTTTTCTATCATGTAACATCACATTGTATAAAGGCTAGTTAACTATATAGCTTAACTATATAGTTTTTGCTATACAGTTAAACCACAGTAGCCACAAATTAACCAATGGTTTTACTGTAGTTATACCAATAGTAGTCAATACATATACACGCACATATATCTCCATGGTATTTTTCATAAGGGTTTACAGTATGAATAAAATGGCTAAAGGCTGAATTTATAATAAATTTAGCTTATTTAGGACTGAAACCCTTACCCAAAGCATTTAATTAATCACTAAATTTAGTGATTTAGTGATTGGTTAATCATTCGTGCATTTTCTCGCCTGAAAACCTGCAAATAATGAGAAACAACTCTTGTGACAGCTAGCCCCGATCATCACTGTTGCACAACCCTGCTTTTGCACAAAATGTGCAGACCAAACGTGGATTACTTGACGCATCCTTCAGCAATGTTTGGCCTGAGCAGATGTTTTTGTAAGTGTTGATTTGTAGTGCCCCTCTCCTTCCACCATGTGTGTTCCTCACCACAGACTCCGTGATGAAGTCATGCGCTTACAAGTCCTTCTGTGACAAGTCTCACATGAGCAACGGGGAGATGAAGCTGGAATGCTGCTTCAATGACGACTGTAACGGCCCTCACCGGTCCCACAGCCACGGGGAGCACGAGAACACCGCAATGAGCCTGAGCTCCAGCCCCGTCCTGCTGCTGGGGGTCCTGCTGCTTAGACTGGCTCTCAGTTCCCTGTAAACCTGAACACAGAGACCCTTAGTCACGTGTGTAAGAGAATTGCACGAATAAATGATGAAGTACAGGTGTTAATGTAACAGACAGATGAGCTTTTTCTCTGTTGGGGGTGGTTTTGCTGTTACACATATGGGGTTAAATAAACACTGCTTAGATTTGGTGTCCATCTCTTTTATTTTCTGTTGTGTATGAACATCTAAACTGCTAAACTAATGAATAAACTAATAAACGTCCAGTTAAAATGTCGATGTCTGATTCTACTTAGTGTAAGTTGAGTTCAGCTATCTGTTCCTCTGACAGTCTGTTTCCAGTAACCATGAAAAAGTAAGCTTTGCTCCTGCATGTGAATCCGCACGCGGGCTTCAGGACATCCCTAGCATGACGTCAGTCATGTGCAGCAGACACATGGGGCGTCTGTAACTTTCATAATGTGGTAGTGATGGCTGGTTTCAGATTGCTACGCTGGGGGGAGGCGGTGAAACTCGTTTAAAAGTGTTGCAGGATAGAGAGAGAATCAGCGCTGCTGCATCCAGCTGAGGGTGTTACTTGGAAGACTCTGATACTTCACAGGAGCAACGATTTCTAAGGTACGTTTATGGCGCCAATCAGAATTGCATGCTATGTTGTGCATTATAATTTGTTTTTTAAATCGAATCGTGTTTAAAACGCTTATAGTCTACAGAATATTTGTCTTGGAATGCTGACATTAAACTTATGTTAAGTGTCACATAGCCGATATTAACTGTTGTAAATGTCTAGGCTACTTATTGAAAGAAAAATCTTTTAAAAATGTACCTTGTGCGTAAAAAATCTTTGGTTTAGAAATACTTTGTAGAAAAAAAGGTATTTGATTCAGGTGATGTAACCACATATGTATCACTAGATATATCAACGTATCACAAAATGTACTATGCCTTAAATACACGCGACTGTGCAAAAGACAACTTGTGCCCACATACATTGAAAAATACATGTGGGAATTACAATTATATTGTATTAACTAGCCTACTTATTCCAAAATTTGAGGATAGACAGCTATATTTTAGACATGACTTACTTGTAATCCATTGCATTTCATTATTATCACTGTGTTACTGTACGTAACCTTGGTTGTGAAAACCCAGCAAAAATCAGTTTTGGGGATGCTATTTTCTAATTAAAGTAATTCTTCATAAAGTAGCCTATACATTCTGTGAAGGTGTAACCTTGATATCTTATAAGAATGTATGGTATTATAAGACAGAAGTCATAGTGAAATTCTTGTTATCTCATCATTTGATTTTGAGACTTGAGAGCTACATATGATTGATGGTGTGACAGAAAAATGATTGAAGATAAACCTCTCATGCTAGTTGTAACTCTACAAAGATAAGTTTTTGGTTCTCATTTTATTTGTGTATTTTTACATTTACATGTCACCATGAGACAGTCCAATTTTATTTGTCAACTCATGTCTCTGAATAGCATAATTGCATCATATAAGACAATTAATCTGTAGTGAATGAATGAGAAATCAATAATATACACACAGGAAGTCAATACCAAAATAATAACAAATTAAACGAAGCTTGCTCTGCAGGACTGAGCTTGCAGTTTTGGGACAGTGATTATGACATAATGTTCAAATGTCATAAAATTATTGCAGTGGCTCACTGACAAGGCAGCTTTTAGTGATTTAAAACAGAATCCCTCAGAGAAAGGGGTTTTCTAAGTGAAGATATGGGATATTCTGTTAACTTATGAGTACCTGGAGTGTTCTGAACATTAATTTAGCAACAAACATTGATATCGTAACGTGCAAATGACATCTTACCCCCCATGGGTGTGCATTCGAATAAAACATGCATCTAAACTGTTTGTAAAAATGTCCACTTTGTGGTTTTGGCAGTAAGATGGGTATGAATAGCGGGGTTGTTATGTGATAAGTGCTGAAGTTTCTATAAACTCAGACTTCCTGGAAACCATTTGGCTGCCATTCATTGATAGTTCTTGTGTAAATGCTGAGCTCTGGTTTTTATGCAGAGTTATTAGATGTTTTCATGCAGTAGACATGCATGCCTTTGAGAGACATTGATGCCAGTATCATCTGTGTCATTAATTGCATGTCTTGTTCCTATAAAACCCCTATAATGGACAGTTTGAGTTGAGTGATGGAAAAAGTAAACACTCCTGTCATCTCTCTGCTATAGCCTAAGGATTTGAGAAATGGTGAGGCTGATATTGAAAGACAGAGTTCAGAATGGTCATACACATGCGCTTTATTAGTGAAGAAAAGCCCTTGACCTCTGTTGAAGACCTCAAATGCGTTATTCTTAAAGATATAATTAGCTGGTTTGGTAAAGGTTTTTTCATATTACATTGTTAAGCTTGTTTGATTCTCTTGCAGGTGAAAGATTCGCCATGGTGGTCTCTTCTGCATTGTGCATCTTTAGTCTCTTGGCTTTGGTTCAAGCCCAGTCTGAATCCCAGCAACCCAAGATTCAACTCCGCCTTGCGGGTAATAAACGCAAGCATTACGAGGGTCGTCTGGAGGTCTTTTACAACAACGAATGGGGGACTATCTGTGATGATGACTTCTCAATCGAAGCTGCTCATGTTGCATGCAGGGAGCTTGGCTTCCTGGGTGCTGTGGCTTGGTCCCCATCTGCAAAGTTTGGTCAAGGAGAAGGTAAGGAGGAATTCTGGTGGTGTATTATAAGCTTCTGTTCCATTGAAAGATCCATGTGCATATATTCTTGGATTTTATTTGATCATGTTTTAGTCATTAGCGGTAATTGAAAACAGTTCAAAACTAAAAAATATGGAAACAAGATTTAAAGTCAAGAGCAGACGTAAGCTCATATCTCTGTCTCTACCATAGAAACATGATGATTTGTCTCAATAAATCTGTCCAGAGATAGTAAATCAGTGGGTGGGCTGTGATTGAATCCTATGGGAAAAGTAACCACTGGTCTTCCACTCTTATTCCACTTTCCACAGAGTAAGCAAAAATGATAAGTAGCATGTAATGCATATGAAGGGAAATTCTGAAAGGGTTCATGTCTGATAACTTTATATCGAAGTTAACAAAATCTAGCCAGACTAGAGATGTTTTATCTGGATTACCAAGGCATTTTGCTGGAAGCAGGAAGAATTCACACATATAAGAAACTTTCTTTCTTCATTCACTTCAAAGATCCATTACATCTTTTGGAAATTTTAAAGACTGAATAGAAGCCGGGACCTACAAGCTTCAAAATGTAAAAAAAATTGAATCAGTAAGTGAGACGATCTTGAGAACCCAATCAGTCCATTTCATCAGCATGTCCACTGAAACGTTTACAAGAACAATTCATTCGTGAGAGGCAGATGTCAAGATTTTTAGTGAATTATTTTAGTCTGACATTACCACACAAGTTTTGAGAACATCTCTAATGATTTTTTAATAAAAATATGCTTTAAAAACTCACCTTCATACAGTTTTGAAAGATTTAAAATATTTAGTTGAACTGTTCCTTTGAGCAAATTAAGTAACCTTGTAGTGATACCAACAACGCATCCAAAATAGTGTTATCACAGTTTTTCTGTATTTGGTACCGATACCAGTGAAAATTCACGGTTCTCTGTACCAATTTTGGTAACAAAGCAAAACACAAAAGCATTAAAAAACACACAATTTTTATTAATAAAGTCAAACTAAAATAAAATGTACAAAAATCAATGCCATTCTTAATTTGTCTTTTAATTAATGAAATTTAAACACATTTTATTTTTGGTAATTTTACTATTAAAATTAAATATTGTGTGATTTATTTATTAAATAAACTTGTATTAATTTATTTTAAACATGAGTGGGAGTGGTAAACATGAGCCTATCACATACATTATTCACAATATCTAAACCGAACCTGTATTTTGACGGGTTGCCTTGAATACCTTTTACATTTCTGTATATGCTGGTTTACTCAAGTGAAACGGTAAAATGCAAGTGAAGTGACTCTCGGAGCAGTTCTGGAGATGTTGTTTATGTATTCATGTCCTCATTGAGACGGCAGATGCTGAAATCACCGCGAGCGTCACACGCTGGTAGTAAACAAACCGCGCATCTACCGTTTATTCGTTAACACAGAGAGGCACAGAACATACAGGATTCATGTTTAAATCGACTCTTGCCACTTAGTATTTACAGATACTAGTTCATTTAGCAAAGTGAAGGCTACATTCCGTTTTTAAACTGGATTCCAAGATACCTTCCGCGTTTCCGCATCGCGGAAATCATGAGGGCGTGCGTATGCGGTACCACCGGTAACGTTGCTTAAATAATACTGGTAACGTGACCTTTACATTTTCTAAGTACCGACTTGGTACTGAGGTAGCGTGTCTTTTGACAACACTCCAAAACACAACATCTGCTAGGTATTGACAAAACCAACTATTGTTCTTTGTTCCACAGGACGCATTTGGCTGGACAATGTCCATTGCACAGGAAGAGAGAAATCTTTAGCCGAATGCCCCTCAAATGGCATAGGGGTGTCAGACTGCAGACACAGTGAGGACGTTGGGGTGATTTGCAATCAGAAGCGCATCCCCGGCCACAGGTTCATCAATACCATGAATAACAATGTCGAGGTACGTCAACTCTAGGTTCACGCAATTTAACATTAGTTTGACAATGACAATTTATTAACCTAACCGAGTTTGACTGTACCTAGTTATTTGGGATTTACTGAAATGCAGTGCAGATGTGAAGTAGCAGCAGAGCTGCTAAACCAAGCCTAAGGCTCTGTTGGTGATAATTGGGTTTATATGCCTTTGAAAACCTTTTTAGAAGTTCAAGGCTTTAACGAATGACAGTGCACTCCCGAAAACTGCACTGTATCATCAAAACCACATTGTTTTTTCATCAGAAGAACCAAGAATCCTACCCAGAAAAGCGTTTTATCTTACACCAGTGACCACATATCTTTGTCATATCCGTAAATTCAGTTCGGAGTGGCGGTTCTGCATTTTTTTCTTTCTTTTGGTGAGCATTCCCAGTCACTTTATCGCTTGGATAAAAGGAAGAGAAGGTCTGTTACCACAGGTCACACATTCCTCTCTGAGTTTGCTGCTCTAGAATAGTTTATTAGCATTCAATTCTCATTTTATGGCATGCCAGCTGTCCACACACCCCACTGTCCTTTGATGCAAAGCGCTGTGCCGGAATTAACCGATATTTGTATATTTGCCATGTTACTATGGCAACCAAGGTAAGCTGGTTTAAAGATGGACTTTTAAAAGCAATCAAAGAGCCCATGGTGTGCTTTTCCATTTCCACGACCCCTAAATTTAATGACTTTACCACATGCATGTGTGTCTCTCTCCCCGATCCTTCCTGTCCCTGAGACGTTCCCCTGCTACTCTGATGCCTTCTTTGGGAATTGCTGACTAATGGAAGGAATGATTTCCAAATGGAATCCCAAGCGTTAAAGGTGAATTCTTTAATTGTGAGAAGCAAAAAGATGGTTGGTTAGTAGATTTGAATAAGGGTTAGTGTTTTACTGGCTTGGTATGAAAAATACCAGCCGCCAGGTTCAACTTCCTATGATGTCACCGGTCAGGCGACAGTCTGTGAATGAATATGAGAAGTTGTTCGCTATTGGTAGGTGTAATCGTGACTTTTCCTTGCATCACATACCAGAAGTTTGAGGCACAGAAGCTCCTCTGTGAGGCTCGTCTGAGTGAATTCTCAAACACCAGGCTGAACTAAACTGAGACAGACACCCGGATTCCGCAGGCTTACTTCCACCGCCAATGTTTTTATAAGCAAGAGTCCATCTTTTTTGTGTATGTTTTCTCATCAATGGACAATTTGATGTCAGAAATAACAAAGAGTAGCAGAAGCTGGCAGCCAAACAGTGCTAAATTCTTAGCGCGTCACGAGCGGTGGATTACAAAATGCTTCCACAAATATTATCTTTTGCCAAAACTGGAAAACACTTTTTTTAATGTCATAAACAACGCTGTTTCAATGGCTTTTTGCCTGCTTTTATTTACCTTTCCTGGGTGTCAGCACAGCTAGCCAGTGTGTGCTCCACCCAGCAAACATTACCTCTTAAAAACCTTCTTTAAAGTTGTAGAAGATGACGGGTTTTACTGCTGCTATGATCTTATGAGCTTATTATTTACATGCAAAGAAAAACTACACTACCCTGAAAACATTTAGTGTTTAACATTAACGATTTCAGAGCCCTTAAATGCAGTGTAGCTACTTGATTAGCTGGGTTTAATAGCTTGTGAAACAGTTTAGACAAGTCATTCAAAGACCTCTAGCAAAAGCGCAAAATGCTTGTTTTAATGAATGTCTGTTTCCAAGATAAAGCCTTTGGCTGCATCTCACATCCTCATTCTGTTAATAAAGGCAATGGCTAAAATACATCCCTAAATACCACAGCAACAAAACAGAACAGTGTAGAAAACACCACGCAACATGTTTGTGACATGATTGTACTGTGAACAACCACAGTAGCATTGTAACACCACCACCAGAAATTCCTTGTGCTATCATTTCTGTTTGAATGATATATTTAACTGTTTATATTCATTTTCCCCACTATATTATCTGCCTCTGAAACATAAACAGTTTTTATATTCATAACTGACCACACACAGCTGGACACAAATTTATTGTTTAAACTAATGAGATAGGCAAAAGTCAGGTTCTCAGAACAGACGGCCGATGTAAATGAATGAGTGAATTGTTTATTTTGTATTCTTGTAAACATTCAGTGGAACAGAAGAACAGCTTATCGTATAATCAAATTAATCTGCCACCACACATGGAAACAATCGGAGGTCCACAGAGTGGTTACCAAGGGTTCAGACCATGCAAACTCTTGACTTGGTTTGAGTTCAAGAAAATTCTGCAATTAATCAGCTAATGATTATATGGCTTCTTTACATGTTTGTCTACAGCAGATGTTTCCTTCTAACACAACTTCATATTTTAGGTATTTACAGGATGTGTAGATGAGAATATGCAACTTGTTTCAAATCGTTTTATCGACTATCGCGACAGGTCTAGCGAATTTACAACAGGAAGAAGCTATAGGACATTTTTCAAATCTAAGCAGTTTATTCAGTGTATAGCCTCTCACAACATCCATAAAAAACGGACTCTGGTTGACCAGTTTTTTACTCTTATACAATACGAATATATATTTACCATATCGCCTAATCTTCATTTTTATCATTACTGTTTAGTTTGAATATCAGATATTCCATATAAAGATTGATTACATACAGGAACTTTTTAAGAAAAAAACAGCCATCGCATCGCAACGCATCGTGCTTGTAAATCACATAATCTGACCAATTAGAATAAAGTGTGTCGTTATCAAGCCTTTCGCAGTCGATTTTGAGTAACTGCAGCAACTGACCTGTTCGACTTCTCTCGGTTTGCTCTCGCGGTACTTTCATGGCACATGTGATCGAAAGGCGGCTGCAGCGCCGATCATAGTCGGACAAATGATCTTACCAGAATGCATTGTTTTGTAAGGCGGCAGCCGATTTCTTACGGCGCTGCTTTAAGTTGAACACACCTAATGCAACTGACAAGAGGGTTCGCTTCTCCTACGCTAAGGAAATGAGAGTTGTCATTCAGTCGCGGATACAAAACAAGTATGCAAATGAAATTATCGCGGATGGAAAAATTATCGAGGTCATTTTTTAATCGTTTTTTTATCATTAATCGTTTTATCGACTACCGCGACAGGCCTAGCGACTTTACAACAGGAAGAATCACCGACAACTTTGTCTCACTGCCAAACCCACTCGAGAAGTGACATGAAAACAATGCAAGGTCACATGGGCAAGAACGGAGTTCACCTCACCTCACCTGAGACTGGGATTATTATTAAAAATGATAGCAAGCAAAAGAAGCTTGCCATACAAATTTCATGTGCGCTCATTTGTATTGAAAAGAAGAAAATAAAAGAATATCATAGAGGAGGATATTTACCTTCTATACCTTCTTATCTCCTCCCCCAACATCCCGCTGCCCTGGATGTTGCTCTCTCATTGGCCATAGGTAATCGCAGAGGTATTTTTCAGTCAGAATACATTCCACGACATGATTTTGAATCACCGACAGGTCCAGTTATTTAGCATGCCAAATATCTCATGGGTGTTGGCGACACATCACTGATTGTCTCAGATCTCTTTGATAGTTCACACTGTGTGATTGTCATTTGTGTGAACAAGCACAGATTTGCCTGTGATTTCGGGCATTTGTCTGCGATTTCTCAAAACCTGTCAGCAAATCAAAATCGAGGCTAAAATCATGCAGTGTGAACTTGGTTTTGATACCATTTTGGTACCGTGACAACACTATGCTCAGGTTTGTTTGACCAGGGTTAGATCTAAACTCTGCAGTGCATTGGACCTCCAGGGTAAGATCTGAGAAACCCAGCTCTATAGTCTCATACTCAGTTCATGAAGGGCAGCTCTGCACAGTTTAGCTTCAACCCTAATCAAACGCACCTGATCCACCGAATCAAGGTCTTCAGGATTTCTAGAAACTTCCAAACAGATGTGATTTGGAGCTGGTTGGAGCTAAACTGTACAGAGCTGTGGTCCTCCAGGAATTGAGTTTGAGACCAATGCTCTAAAGTCACCAAGCCAGTGTCGGCCTCTACAGAATGCACCAGTGGTGAACTTAGATGCTAAATGTAGCTTGTAGCAGTCAAAGGTCAAGACTTTCCAACAGGAGTATAGGTGTTGGCTTTCTCTGAGATTCCAACAAGATACTTTGTGATGTCTAGACAAAGAAAGCTGTTAGATTTAAAACCAGGAAACCAAGAAGTAAAGGGAGGGGAGTTCAGATGTGAGATTAGAATGCATTTAAAAGCTTTTTTTTTTTTTTTACATTCATTTTGAAACCTCACTGCCAGTCTGTGTGAGTTTGACACCAGACTACCTGTTTTTCTCCCTAGGTTTTTATTTTTTTGGGGAAAATCTTTGTTTTGGCCTTTGCTTAACCTGTAGAAGCTACTTGTGTCAAAGTCTAGACCAGCTTAATTAAGTCGAAATCTAGGCTGAGACCTGAGTAAGTTAAAAGGCTTTCTGTGCAAAAATTATTCTCGTAGCTTCATAACATTATGGTTGAACCACTGATGGCAGATGGAGTATTCAGACGATGCATTTCATACATCATTTCACATAATATCATCATTTCAGACAGAAGTACTCTGTAAGGTTGCAAGATCTCTTGCTGCATTGACTTTTAAAGTGCCCCTATTATGCTTTTTCAAAAATTATTGTTCATGCAGTGTGTCATGTAGCTGTATGTGAACATAAA
>JAUCMT010000002.1:5876612-5893308 GCA_032357475.1 Enteromius thamalakanensis | reverse complement strand
CATATAAACCTGTTTTAAGAGACTTGTTAAACAATATTAGCAACCCTTAAAATGGCATAATAGGGGCACTTTAAGTATATAGATATACTGCTGCTATATCTATACACTCTTAAATATTCTCCAAGAACCCGAGACTTGTTCTGACTAGTGGTTTTGGCTGCAAGGTGTTTAGAACCGCTTTGAACAATGGAAGCTCAACCTTTTAGGAAGAATCTCCAGGTTTAAACATAAATATGCCCAGATATGCTCTGTGGAATAACAGGGGTTCAGGGGTCAGGGGTCATGTAAAGCTAAAGCGTTTGCTTGGAACTGACTTGTTCACTGGACCCTTGTGACCCTACTGAGTTGACCATTAACTCTGTCATGCTTTGTTTCTTGTCATCACTCTTTATTTCCTTCATGCACCCGGACTTGTAAGTGATACCGTGACACAAAGATGACCCTGAAACAAAAAGCATGTCTAAAAATGGCATTCCTCTCAGAGAGTTGTAGACAGGCTGGCTTTGGCGTATTGGTGTGAACATGAGTTGTCTGTAAGAGGAACGACACACTGAGCTGAAGAAACGTCCTGCCTTTTGGGGGGTGGGATTGATAGCTTCTGCATATGTTCGCTTTTGTAACGGTGGAGAGAATCCAGATGTTTTCCTTGTAGGCTCTTTCTTGGAGATTGCTTCAACAAGAATCATCATACCGTCTGCATCTCACATTTTATCATTTGCTTCCTTATTGTGTTTAAAATTCCCTCAAACGTTCCTCAAAACCACAAACCTGCACAATCAACAAGTGTTTTCACTCCGAGTCCCTAGAAACAGGCACGTGGATGACGAACGTGAAACACGAGGCAGGAAATGAACGAGGAGATTTTGACTGCGTGACTGTACCAGACACCGTCACTTCTCCCTCGCCCACATCGAGAAGCCCTAAGGAGGAACATTAACGGCATGTAAATATTTTGATATCTGGATTCCATGAACGTGAAAAGGTGGTTCTGTCCCAGCTGGCACCTCAGCAACTGAGGAATGTCTGGACTACGAGGGGCTTCCAGGCTCACTGCTACCGTTTCCATTGCTTAAACATGGACCCCTCGCTCTTAAATGCAGTCAGATGTTGGAATGGTTTCTCACTTAGATGAATAACTGGAAGTTCATATGTCTCAGACGTGCTAGTCTATATAAGCATTTAGGGTCTTAAAGACCTCTTTGTCAGGTCTCATTCCCAAAAAAAAGCAAAGGGGATGTGATTGAGTGAATGATGACATCGGTTTGGTTGTATGCGTACATTTTTAGATTATGACCAGTGATTAAATTCAATAAGCATCTTTCAAAAGTAGTGCTGTAGTGACATTTTGCAGAAAAGCAAAAAAGACAAAACCTTTAATTTGTGGAAAATGTTCCCCTCCAAGCGTTGTGGTGGTTAAAGCTAATATACAGCTTTTTAATAATTATTTGCTTTGACCTTAATCTTGATGGCTAATAGATTTCTGGCATTATGCAGTATTTTATTTGTCCAGCAATGTCAGATATCTTTTTAACTTTTCATTAGCTGCAGTTGCTTGCTTTTTTAAAATTGATTTCAATATGTGTTCACTGTGTATTAGACACAAGACCTTGCCATTGGTTTGTTAATGCTGATCAGAGCATTGAGTTTTATGAACAAAAATACCTTTAATTTGATTTCATAGTATTTTCTGGTTAAGAGACTCAATACGGTCCGTTTTCTTTGGTGTCTCTAGGAATTCCTCCAAAACAAAACTTTGGATTTGAAGTCTTGATGGCTTCTGTCGAGCTTGTCATCCAATCAGTCAGGAAAGATGACCACATTGCCTTCATTGTTGGTCACTGCATGTCGAGTCTTGAACCAGACATTCTTCAAACCTAACAAGGCATACATTGTTGGTTCAAGTATTATGTACAGAGAACGTTCACTGTTAGACTGATACTTTATCCCTTAAAGGGTGCTTGATGAATACCCAACACCTGCAATGTAAGCCTAAACCGGTAAACTGGTTTGACTTAGGTCTGTGCACACACCTAATAAAATAAATTGTCCTGAATTAAGAGAGGACCCCTGTTAAAAGCATACATTTCTGATTAATGATTGGAAGACTTTTAAAAATATTACACACAGCTAATTCTTTAATTTTGCATATCAACCAATGGCTGTGAACAGATAAATAAATAAGACAAATAAAATAATGAATGAATAATGACAAATAAATGCTGAATAGGGTTAGTGCTACTCTACAGTAGAAAAAAATTATCTAATTTAATGTTTTTAGAGAAGTAGATTTTGTTTTTTGTCTTCCCATAATTCATATTAATGTTGGTGCTGTGGTTTAACCAAGGAAACCAACCAGCTGTAACGCTGTATTGCTGCAGGTTTTTATGAAGACATGTTTTATATTTATATAATGCTTTATATTTTGAATTTTGAAAATCTACGGTCTGACCGTTCTGTTTTTCTGATTTAAAGGCAGTGGTTCTGCAAAGGTTTCATGCATTAAAGCACAGTCAGGGTGTGTTAAAGCATGAAACAGATTTTTTGTACATGATGCAGATTTTTTGTCAGTCCGCCCAGTACTACCTGCAAGGCATTTTTGTATATATACGTAAATATGAAGATTTATAAACATTCCAACGGTATTTTCCATCAGCAAACTCAAAAGTACCTGTGCCATCATAGTAGATAAACCTCTGAATATTATGTTCTTTTGTGGGCAAAACCTGAGATTGATCAAACAGGGCGTCTCTTTGGTTTAAAAATATGCAGTGGAAGGTGTCTGGTCTGGTTTCTTTAGGCGGAGGTCATGCTATCAGGCGTAGGTTCTTCCTCACATCTGGCTGGATGACCCAGACTCACACCCTCAGCTTCAACACTCAGCTCTTTGGTTTCCTCCAGACTTCCGTTGCTTAAGCAAACACTGATGTGTCTGACTCGAGAGCCCACTTCAACTGGACCCAGCCCTTCGGTCTGGCCTTTATATAGTAATATTTACATTAAACTCTGTTCCGCTCACTCTGCGTCTACAGCATTCAGGTCCACGTGAGGCCGCCACATTCCTTTGGCTTCATCCCGTTGGCCAACTTTCTTTCTCTCTTTTTTTTTTTATGCACACACATTTACATCAACACAAGCCGAAATTAAATTAGAAGCCACAGTCTTCGTCTTATGTTCACCGTGGTCATTTGAAACATGTCTGGTAACCACCTCCCCATTAATAGTACAGCATTACTGGGTTTACTCATCTAAAACATTCCTTTCAGTTGATATCATGGCAAACAGCCCTCATGAAGTTTTTTTTTTTTTTTGGAGCTAACAAAGATGCTTTTGAGTTTCATAACGGTTAACATTCCTTCTAGCTATAAGATTCCTGTAACTTTATGGATCGGATGACAGATTTATGCATTAATGTAATAAAACTTCATGAACTCCTCAAAGTCTAGGATGACCACCACAAGACTGGTTGAGAATGTTTTTAGAGATATTGAAGCAAGGTTTTTTGGTCAAATTCCAATTTTAGCCTTGTCTTATAAACTGTATCTGGCCAGCCTTGTCAAATGTGAGTCATGAATTATCTGGCTCCCCGATTTGGCCCTCAGATTCCACCCTGGAGTAGTAGAAGACACTCTTCTCACTAAAACTGTGTCTGCAGAGCTTTTTCCAAGTAATTTATCACTGCTTGAGGAAGTGACCCAAATAAATGATCCATTCTGGGAATATTGTGGGAATTCTGGTAATAACTGATAACATGCTCTGTTGTTTTTCTCCTCCTTAGGCTCTTGAAGAACGGGTGGAAGAAATCCGTGTAAGACCCATTTCATCCCACCTCAAGCGCATACCCATCACGGAAGGCTACGTAGAGATTAAGGAACGGGGTAAATGGAGGCAAATCTGTGATGAGGAGTGGACCCCCTTGAACAGCCGAGTGGTCTGCGGAATGTACGGATTCCCCGGAGAGAAGAACTACAACAACAAAGTCTACAAGTAAGGAAAAGTCCCCACTGCTTTGCTTTGTATGATAAACGGCCATGAGTCAAACATGAATTTGATCCCTTTGAAAAAAAAGAAACATTTTCAGGCTTTTGTGATTAGGATGCAATAAAAAGAAAAAAGAAAAACCAGACAAGAAAGAAAGCAGACACACACAGAGTTAGGATTCATTAGGGTTTCCCCGAAAGTAACATCAACTTTGTAACGTTTCGAGTTACCATGCAAACAGGCAACAAGAGTTATTTAGTCCTCAGATGTGTGTGAACGCCTCCCCATGTGAATCATGGCCAGATTGTTTCCCAACATAATTCTTGGCCGTGTCCCATGTAGCAGAGAACATTCTGTTTCCACTGTTACTCTGTTAGGGACATTTTATAGGATAACTGCCTATAAATTATCATTTTAGGGTGTTTTAACCACATTTGTACTTTAAGAGACTAAAATGCACAGAAGTTCATAGCCAGTGTCTATATTTTTGTTTGAGTTTATAAAAATAAAACATTCCAGGATATGTTCAGAAAATGTTTGGTTTTTTAGATGTTTTCATGGGTTTATTTCTAAACTTAGCAAAATACTAAAGAAAGTAATGCCTGGGGATATTTAAAGATGAGGTTAGTCTATGTTTGTTTATTTCTTTTTTGGAACATTTTATAATAGTCCACTTTTTGGTCCATGTACTTTTACTCCTTGTCAGTCCATTTAAATTGAGCCTGGGCCTTTAATGTTGTTATAATGCATGCCTTTGAGAAATGCCATTTACAACACCATGACATACCATTTTATGGTGTTATAAATGGCTTTGTGTTACATCGCAATATGTGTATCAACCCAAAAAATGCTATTGAGATGTAAAATTTTTTTTACAGAACTCAGAACATGCTGTACTCATTAAACAAGTGTTAAAAATGTCCTAATCTGAAGGAAAGGAAACCTGCAGGCTTCACCGATTTTTTGAGTTGAGACCCTTGCTGAACTAGGATTTTCTTTGGACTGTAGAGTCATGGGAAAAATACTTTTTTCTAGGGTTACAACAGCATTAAAGCTACAGGCAATTTCTGTACCTATACCTATATCATAACACATAATCATAACACATTCCTGTAATGTTTGTACTGTAATGTAACACACAGTAATGGTTGTGATATCCTCCTAAGAGTTAAATTTCAGAAATATGAGTTTAATGCCATAATTTAATTATTTTTGTAGCACGACTGATCTTTATCTGGCTCTGTTTTACAGATCACTGTCAATGCGCAAGAGAAAGAACTACTGGGGTTTCTCAGTGAACTGCACAGGAAATGAAGCCCACCTGTCCAGCTGTAGGCTGGGCAAACCCTTGGAGCCCAAGCGGAACGGCACATGTGGACGTGGCCTGCCCGTGGTGGTCAGCTGCGTGCCTGGAAGAGCTTTTGCCCCCTCATCCTCCATTGGCTTCCGCAAGGCTTACAGACCAGAGGTTAGTAGCGTGGAATTAGCATTAGTAGCCTTACAATTTAAGTAGATGTAATCACTAGCGCTACTTAGCATCAAAATAAGAACCTAAGAATTCCTAAGAATCAGAGTCATCAGCGAAAGAAAAGTCATTAATGATAGTCTTTCCCAGACAGTTGATAAACAAGCCATTATATACAGTACTATTTAAAAGTATCCTTTGTAGAACAAATCCAACAAGGCAAAGAGGTCAGAGAAAGTAGTAGTTCATGGCATGTACAATTAACAGAGCATGAAGTTAGCGTTCTCAACAGCGAAAAACTGTACCAGAAGAAACATAACATGCACTTCTAGTGAAGTTTTTTCAAATATACTAATTTAGAGCAAAGCAGCGGACAATTAATCACAGCTGGCACTGCATCACCTAATCATTCTCCTCATTACTCCTGCCCAATCAAATCCCCTGCTACCCACTATAAATAGCCCCATTCTCTTCCCTTCCACACCTCGCCCCTTCTCCGCCATTTAGCTGCTCTCGCGCCCTAGCTAGGGTTCAAGCCTCTAGGGTTCGGTGTCCGCCGTCCTCCCGGGTCACCGGGGGGACAGCTCGCATAATTTCCAGTTGGCATAAGGTTCACCCAACTATTGGATCAAAAATTAGCCATGGTTTAACAACAAATAAAACCAAAATCAATGTAGTTAAATTATGGTAACCAAAAATGTACCATGGCTTAACAGCACTAACCAGAGTTTAGAAATGATATTTGTAGTAAAACTGTATACAAATGGTAGTTGACATTAGAAAAAAACATGGTTACTACAATTTTCCTATAGTACAGCAATGATTCATTTTCATAAGGGTTGCCTTAAACTTAGTAGAACATGGCACACATGGACACAATGACATGAAGAAATGCAGAAAATGAAGTATTACAAGTACTACAAGTGCTGCTTTAGCAGCAAGAAGGGATGCTGGAATAAAAATAGTTTTTTCTAAAATCTGCACTGTCATCTGCAATGATTTAATGAAGGAAAATTCCTTTTGGACTGTCTTTCATCAGCTGTTTCGGGTTAGCACTGGGTTCACAGACTACTTGTTTGTTCTGATGCACAAATGCAGCTAGTGGCAAATTTGGAATAGTTTTCCATTTTTTTTTTTTATTCTAAGTGTCCGTAGAGGGCTGAATGTTGAACGCTAAAGTTGCAGTGCCTCTCAGAGATGATTTGTGGTTGTGGATTTTTTGCCGTGTCTGTTTTTCCTCATAAATCTGCCTCTTGCATTTCTGGAAAGAAACGCTTCCTCTTCTATTGTTTTCCTGTGGATCATCATGTTCGTTCTGCTTGGATGTTACAGTGACTTTTCAGTCAAGTAGTACATTAAATCAGATTTCCTTCTCGAAGAAAAGGAGATTACATAATATTCAAACATGGCCCCAGAGATCTGAAGTGAGTGTGTATAAACAAGGGTTGGGAAAAAATCATCAGAAAAGCTGAATCAGGTCCATATACAGAGACTGAACAGACACAGGTCACTGAGGGTGTTTGGACTGATCATCCCGTTAATTTCTTTCATGCCTGATTTTGCAGCAACCCCTGGTTCGTCTGCGGGGAGGTTCGAATATCGGTGAAGGGAGAGTGGAGGTGCTGAAGAATGGAGTTTGGGGAACCATCTGTGATGATAACTGGAACCTGAGGGCTGCTACCGTCGTGTGTCGAGAACTGGGCTATGGGAGCGCCAAAGAGGCTCTCACTGGAGCCAAGTTAGGACAAGGTTAGTACATTATTAGTGGTTCTAAAAAGATGGGGGATGTGGGTTGGGAGTAGGGTTGCAACTAACAATTATTTTGATAATCGGTTATTTCGGCGAATATTTTTTCGATCGATCAGATACAAATTAAACGCTTTTTTAATTTGAAGTTTTGCTTATAACTATGTAAAACCATATATGTATATATATATGTTAAAAAAAATACACTGGAATTTTTAGTTGTTAAGATATAAACAGCTAAAATAATGTAATTTTATATAATGAAATGATATACTAAGTAAAACCCCAGTAAATTAAGTTTGATAACAGATTTGCTAGTTAACAAATTCACTTTGTTGAGGACTTTAAAAAAAAAACTGTAGAAATGCTAAAAGCTAATAGTCACTATTATTATTAAAAGCTAAATGTGCTATTTGCATTCACTGAAAACCAGTAACAAAGTAAGTAACAAATTTTACCATAATTTTGTATGTGTTTCGTGTTTCACACTCACCATAAGCAAATATGAAATGAACAAAAACACATCACTTTCACAAGTTTTTGTCCAAACTTCAAAGTTGTTAAATGTAGCTTTAAGATGAGTTTTTCAATCCAAATACACTTTATTGTTGGAATTCTTTCCACAATTTGCTTAACTATTCAATCTAGCATCTGCATGCAACCCCATGTTGCTCCTTCGGGCTGGACCTAGCCGAGCCTTGTGGGGTAAGACCCGGCAACCAGTCGCTCGCATACAGGCCTGGCTCCAGGGTAGGGCCCCAGTTGCGGCATACCGGGCAACACCACAATTGTTCCTTTCCATATGGGTTTTTTGGATTGCTCTTTGTCTGGCCTGTCACCACAAAGAGCCTGTTTTTTGTTTTTTGTTACCTACTTTTTGCTTTGGGAGACCCTACCAGGGACATATAGCCCCCACAACATAGCTTCTAGGATCAGTCAGGCACTCAAACTCCTCCACCACGGTAAGGTGGCGATCCAAGGAGAGGTAGTTCAACAAATTTTATTAAACTATAAAAAAAATATATTTTTGTTTGCTAAGAAACCTTATTCAACTCTATCTAATTCAATTCTCTTCTGTTACCATGTCGGTCTTCTCCTTGTGCATTTCTCTGCTTGTAAACAAAAGAAAAAAAATACACTAATGAAATGCAATTAACCATATAATAATGCATAGCTAATAAAAAATATCTTTAACATTTACTTTTTGGAAAGAAAATGATGTATACCTATTAAGCAGGAAACAAAAATCAGACACACATTGTTTTAAGACAGCAAGATCTACTGCAGCCTCTGTCTGGCATTCATCAGACGTTCCTGGATCACTGCTCTTTATTAAAGAGGCAGAACTTGATGAGAGATGACAGACATCTAGAAATATTTTAAACTTGTGCACTTGTTGCAATTACAGGGAAACTATGTTGAATATACAACAAGAAAAATATTTTGTCATTTATGGCATAAAATAACGTTTAGAAGTAAATTTCAAGTTAAGAACGATGCTTTTTTCTTTCTCCAAGAGGGTTTTTTCAGGTCTGAATACAAATTAGCTGCCAATCTTCAAATTTACTTTAGCCTTCAGCTATGAAAACTACTTTAAATCCGTCTGCAAGCTGTTTTGATTCACATTAAAATGCGTTCTTCACAAACAAAGGTCCTTTTGTGGTATTTTAAGGCTTTATTTTCTAATATTTTTAAAAGTTGAGAGTAGAGTAGAGTCAACAACTCTATGCTGTTTCTAGACTAAACAAATACTACTTCAGTCCTGCTGAATCACACTCCTAAAACCCATGCAGTGTCATCTGATATGATTATGAAAGAACTTCAAATAAACAACCATTTTTGATGCAACTAATGTTTTATCTGACTTTTTAATGCATTTTAGCTGAATTCCTTTTTAGGTCCAAAATGTGCCTTTGAGCAAGTAATTTCACACACGGTTAATTCAAAATGTGTTTTAAATATATCAAGAATGCAAAAAAGGTTTGAGCAACCTTTCACTCTTATACTAAATTCCTATTAAAGTGACCACAAATTCTTTTGGTGTTTCAAAATATTTTGGTTTCAAAAGATTTGACCTGTGCTGGTGTGCTCTGGGCGTCACTAGTTCGAATCCTGGCTTGTATAAAATTTACTGTGTTGTTTGTGTACTATTCTTTTGAACAGAAACTACTTATAAGACAGAAAAATATCATTTAAACTCAAATCAATATTCCCCATCCATGAACACCCTGTTTTTTGTCATAATGCCCCATTTATTTATCATCATTAACTTATTCTGAATGTGTGTTTTCTCAGGAATGGGTCCGGTCCACATGAATGAGGTGGAGTGTTCTGGATTTGAGAAATCTCTCACTGACTGTTACTTCAATAATGATGCCCTGGGCTGCAGTCATGAGGAGGATGCTGCCGTACGTTGTAATATACCTGCCATGGGTTTCCAGAAGAGGGTGAGGACCTTTAAAACCTCCTTACACATTCTATTAATGTTCTAACATAAGTTAGAAATATACAAATTGGTCCTTTTTACTACAGATACGTCTAAGCGGAGGAAGGAACCCATACGAGGGACGTGTGGAGGTTCTGACTGAGAAGAACGGTTCTCTGGTTTGGGGAACCATTTGTAGTGAAAACTGGGGGATGATCGAGGCCATGGTGGTCTGCAGACAGCTGGGATTAGGCTTCGCCAGCCATGCGTTTCAGGTAAATCTACTTATTCATGTGCTCACTAAACTTGAATCTAAAATTGCCAGAAGTTCACCAAAAAAAGGTCTATTGTGTATCCAAGCTTAGTGTAGAGATATAGATATGGAGATTTCAAGCAGGGCAGATTTCTGTTAGTCAGCATGACTAAACGTCCTGGCACACAGAGTCCACACAAATTTGGGGGAATCGATGCGCAGGATGAAAAATGTAGCTTTTTTCGTGCCACGAATGTTTGTCTGGTGTTTTGATTTAAAAGCTCTCACCCATTGCAAAAAAGGTTTGAGGAACCTTTCACTCTTAACCTATTTAGTTCCTGATTGTGTGGATTCCTATTAAAATGACTGTATTTCACCAAAAATTCGCCAGAGAACAGTTAGTAAATGTTGTTTTCAATAGATTTGACCATCTAGTGAAGGACCACCACTACTTAAGTAGTGCTAAACTTTCAATAGCTGTCGGTGCTGATAGCCTTGTGGGCAGGCTTTTGTGTGAGACTATTTTGGGGTACTTGGTGTAGATGAAGGACTTTAATGAGGGCACATGCCATGTATTCAGTATGGTGTCACCATTTAATCCACCACAAGTTACCTGGATCCCGTAACTCTATGAAATCCCATTGATTAATATTTGAATGTGTATGTCAGATCATACAGACGGTCTATAGCTGAGGACCAGAGACGGGTATTCAACAGCCCAGTGACAAACTCATGGTGATACAGGCCTGGTAACTATTAACGCGTTAGAAACGGTATGGAGGGAATAGCTTGATGGGCACTTTTATGAGTGGAAATTGGAAAACCCTAAAGTGCTTTTGCAGGGAAAAGCCATGATTAAGTGTTATTATGATTACTGACTGAAATTTGCCACTAGCTGAGGCACATGGCTGCTTGTCAAGACATTATGGCCGTCAGGGCTTCAACTTCGGGACACAAAGCAGTTAGATCTCATGTCACTCACAATCATTAATAAGTCCCTCCTGAAAACGCCAGAGTAATGAATCATCCAGGTTTAATGCTAGTGTGGTGTTGGTGGAACTGATTTCCTGCTTAAAAACACAGCCCCCAATCATCTGGTCTCCTCTTTTTTTAACTGCTTTTAGAGTCCATCTTAAACTAAGCTAGAAAGCCAGACTTGGCAGATTTAATTTGCAATAAAGCTGTATTATAAGCTATAATGCTGTATTCTAGCATTTACAAGTTTATTTCTTATATACCATATATATTTATTTCTTGTTTTTTAATATAGAACATGACTAATTAGTGATGATGAAGACATCACAAAGGCTTTATTTTTAATCAAATAAATACAGCCTTAGTGAACCTTAGTTTTCCACTTAAAAGCAGCCAAACTGCACTAATTGGGAAGTTTGTTCACCGACATGCTGTCGGTCACGTTTTCTGTTACCAAACTTGAAAAGTGCAAGATACGACTTCCAGATGTCGGGGGGCGGCCATTAAATATTTGTCTGACAGTCTGGACCGGTGGGTCTTTCTTTCCAGACAGCATGTGTGGAGGGTTTTACAATAGGGAGAGTTGAAGGAAGCACATGGAAAGTCTGACAGAATGTGCCCACATTCCCCTGCCCACGGGGGGAGTCCAGCAGCCTTATCTGACTCAGCTCTAACACAAAACACACGGAAACACACCATAATGCTAGATGATTACTCATCATGAACATATGTTTGTGCAGTCAGGAACACTGACAGAGACTTTCCCATTTTGTGGGGTACAGCATGTCTTATGTTTCAGACCTCTAAACTTATGCAACAGATGTAATGACTAGCAATCTTAGGAGCAGATGCTCGAATCACGTTCGGTACATTCAGTCGGTCTGGAAAACGTGATTCTTTGAGCCCTCGTTCGGTGAGAAGGTGTAATGACAACCAGATATCCAATGTCCCAAGCTTGCTTCAGGCCTAAAATTATTAAATAAAACTGAAACCGTGTTATCTGAAATACAACTAATAGAAAATCAATTTATATAAATATTAAAAAATATAAAACTTATTCATTTTGAATTAAAAATACAAATACAATATAATTTAAAAAAATCATTAAAAACTCAAAAAAAAAAAACTAAAACTATTTTCGAAAAAACAAATTGATTTGGTTCAGAGAACAGAATTAATATTCTATCGGTTGCACTTTAACTTACTCAACGAGAGTGGAAAAAAGTCATATTTGTTTTCTAATAGACAGCCACTCATGTGTGATGTTTTTGCAGGAGACGTGGTACTGGGCTGGAGATGCGAGTGCAGATAATGTTGTGATGAGTGGGGTCAGATGCTCAGGAACTGAGATGAGTCTTCCTCAGTGTCTTCATCACGGCAAACACATCAGCTGCCCCAAGGGAGGAGGACGCTTCGCTGCTGGGGTCTCCTGCTCTGATAGTGAGACAATCACCTCTTATTGATTATCACACTATTATGAACATCATTTTATTCCCAGTGCTTTAACGTAACAAAAAGCAGATCCCAATGTCCACTTCCACTGTGACATAATAAGTAATAAATATGGATCAGCATCAGTTGTTGTAACCTTGTAACCATATTTTGTAACCTGCCCTGGTTGTCTATACTGATAAACATGCAGGAATGTGCTCTGTCTGACCTCTGACCTCTGATCTCAGCGGCCCCTGACCTGGTGCTGAACGCTCAGTTGGTGGAGCAGACCACCTATCTGGAGGACAGGCCCATGTATGCTCTACAGTGTGCCATGGAGGAGAACTGCCTATCCAGCACTGCCAAAAAGAACGACCACGGCTCCTACCGCCGCCTGCTCCGCTTCTCCTCTCAGATACACAACGTTGGCCAATCAGATTTCAGACCCAAACTGGGTCACCACGCATGGACCTGGCACGAGTGTCACAGGCAAGACCCTCAGCAAACACCATAAAAACAAACATATATACGTTACAGAATAATTTGCACCAGTGTGATGATGAAGGTCTATAGGATTGTTTTGTTGTGTGTCTGTGCAGGCATTATCACAGCATAGAGGTTTTTACTCATTATGATCTGCTGAGCCTGAACGGCACAAGGGTCGCAGAGGGTCACAAGGCCAGTTTCTGTCTCGAGGACACACAGTGTGATGAGGGTGAGAACTGCTTACTGGGTGGTCCATATGAAAAAAATACATTCATATTTTTTAAAATATTGTTCAGAATATAGAAAAAATTGGTGAAACACATGTTGCTAAAATATATGTAAAATAATATTTTTTGTACGTTTATTTTTGATTATTGTTGGGAAAATATCTATAAAATTTTAAATGTTACATATGTAAATGAACCCTAACCTATCCTTTAAAAGAATTTAATATATATTTAAAATCCTTATTTTTTACCCTACATATATTTTTTTTAAGTACTTAACACTTAACACAAATAACTTTAATACTAACACGTATTATCAACAAGCAACACACAATATATAAATAACATTAGTCTAAATGTAGGCAATAGCAACATTAAAAATTATTTTTTTTTTCCATTTTGAAATGTATTTGCGTACGTGAATGATAAGCATGGTAAAAATATATATATTTAATTGAGCTTCACATCATATTTACCCAGAAGGACATATATTTGCCATATAGGAGAAGGAAAAAAATGTTCATTTTAATGAAACCGTTTTCTTTGATCCAGATATTCAGAAACGCTATGTTTGTGCCAACTTTGGTGAACAAGGCATCAGCGTGGGCTGCTGGGATACCTATAGACATGACATCGATTGTCAGTGGATCGACATCACTGATGTCAAACCAGGAGACTATATTTTCCAGGTAGCGTTTAAAACTAAAGAAAATACCATTTCAGTCTTTGTACTTCAAAATTCTATCTTTAATTCATTGGTTGTTGCCATTCTTTTTAGTTTCTTCTGATATTGATTCTGTCACAGGTGGTAATCAATCCTAACTACGACGTAGCTGAATCAGATTATACGAACAACGTTTTGAAGTGCAAGTGCCGCTATGATGGATATAGGATATGGACGTACCAGTGTCAAACAGGTGAGCTGCAGAAAAAAAAACTCTATTGAAGTTCTACCAGGACAGTTTAAAAGCCATTAGAAATAATACGCCTTCTAACACTTTTCAGGTGGCTCGCGGAGTTCAGACATGGACGAATACCCTGGAATGAGCAACCAGCTGCACTTTAGATAGGACACAGTGAGGAAGGACAAAGGCTCTCGGTGGAGGACGCTGCAGGCTGTCAGACTCTTCAAACATGATTGACCACTAGAGAGACTCCAGCACTTCGAAGGCAGAGACCGCTGCTCTTTTCGGCAGAAATACAGCATGTTCTTTCACGGTCCTCGCTATATCAAACTTGCTTTGAACAGAAACTATTTAAATTCCTAAAATGTACTGTACTTGCCGCATTCATTTTTGGTGCTTGAAATGCTTGTTTGTCCAAACCCATGCTGTAGTGTTCAAACTAAGTTTTCAGGGTTTTTCTGCATTATAACTTCAAGCCTGCAGTTTCATGAACTCGGCCAAATTAACAATCAAAGCTTGTGGTTTATTCATCAAGCATGTCAAATAATTTATTGCGTTCAGTCAGGGATTATTTTTGTGTATGCAATGTGAAACTGTAATTTGTTGCAATTTTGTGAAGCATCTGCCCTCTGTTTTGTGAGGGTATCTATGACCAGTTCAATGGTTTCCAGATGTACAGTGTGCTTATGACTGAACAACATTTGGTCAAACCATTGCATTGTTTTCTATAATAAATTCAATTCGTGTGTTATTTGGAACGTTTTTGTGTGAACCTGACAACTTGCGTTAAAACCAATTAAAGACGAAACACACCAACAACAAACAAAACATTTAATTAAAACATGAAAATCAGGTTGAGGTATCAAACTATATTAAATTGTTGTAGTGCAGAAATAAGTCAATTTGGGTAGCAAGCGAAAACAGAAATGATCAACTTAACACCATTGCATTATAAACAACGTATTTAACATGTCAAACGTAATTTAGACTCCATTCCATCTCAAATTAAACAAGCTGAACATGAAAACAGCTTAGATTAGATTCAATATGTCAGGAAATCCAATAAGCAAAACAGCTTATTGATAGACTTAAGATAATAAAAATTATATATTTGCAATGGCTGGACAAGATGCTGGGTTTACTAGCATGAAGAAACAACCGGGGGGAACTAAGAGGGCTGTGTCCTGCAACAAAAGAAAGAACCAAAGTCTTCTGAATGCTTACCAAAACTCACATCAAAAGCGTACTTAACGTAATACTGGCTCAACCATTTGGAACTAGGGAGCCCATGAATATTTCATATTTTTGAAAGTTTTGACATTGTGTGCAGCTAAATAACGCTTTACAGCGTGTCCTCTCCCAGTCTGAGTGGTGCAGTAGTTCTTTTCCCAGTCTAGTTTATGATGAGGAATTAAGTTGAAGTTGTTTCTCACTTCGATGCTCCCTCCCTCGCAAGCCTCCTCTCAAACCCAGAGCTCTGGTCACCATCCTGCGAGCCACCAACGTGTCCGTCTGCGGCCTCTCCTTCACCGGCTGAATGAACTCTGCGTGGATGGCATCATCACACTTCAAAATTACCATATTACTGACTTTACACAGATTAGTTCCAAGACATTTAAGTGAATCATCTACATATTTACAAATACATCACATCTAAAACACATAAACCGAAAACATTCTTTTAAAGGTATAGTTCACCCAAAAAATTCAATTCTGTCCCTTTATGAACACAAATTAAGATATTTTTGATGAAATCAATGAGATATCTGTCCCAGCATAGATAGCAATTTTTTTTAGCAGTATTTGTCCGCTTTAAGTAACAAGTAAAACCACACTTTCTATGAAACCTATATTTATAATAAGGATATTCTTGAGGCATTATAATAAATGCATAATGCATTATAAATAAATTTATAATAATAATATATAATATAATATGGAACTGCAATGCCATGCTTAACAGCTAGAGCAATAGCATTGTCTGCTATACCACTGATAACCACACTTTCCAGGCAGACAGAACGGCGGATGACTCCGGTAAGACCAGAGGCGAAGGAAACAAAACTTTGGACCATATATACACAAGCATGGCTGAAGCCTATGCTGTGAACACCCTACCCCACTTACGACAATCAGATCATGTTTCATTGTTCCTCACCCCCCCCAAGTCCTTCCCTCTCATCAACCGTGAGAAGCCATCAGTGAGGACCGACGGGGAAGTGTGGCATGCGGAGCCTGACGTCACAGTCCAGGACAAGTTTTAACAAACAGAATGGAGTATATTAGCGTCCCAGGCCACCTGTGGCTCTCACACGGACATAGACAGTTACACTACATTAACCCAGAAGGACATATATTTTTAATACTAATTAGTATACTAACTAGTATATAATACTAGACAGACAGACAGACAATCAGCGTTACAACCCAAAATCACCACATACCCAAATCAGAAGCCATGGATGAACAAAGAGATCCTGTTGAACACTACCTTAAGATCAGATGATGCACAGGCCTACAGCACTTCCTGGGCAAATCTAAGGTAGAAGAGCACAAATCTTCGATTCGATGACATTTTTGATTCTAATGTCACGGTTCGATTTGATTCTCTGCCGTGTTATATTATGGCGCTTTTCCACTGAATAGTACGGTACGGTACAATTCAGTACAGCTCACTTTTGGGGGGTTTTCCACTGGGAACAGTACCTGGTCCTTTTTTTAGTACCACCCATAGACTGTAAAAAAAAATGGACGTAGTGTCCGTGACGTCACTCGTAGGTTTCTGAAGAGCGTTTTTGAAGCCTA
>JAUCMT010000002.1:5847990-5858386 GCA_032357475.1 Enteromius thamalakanensis | reverse complement strand
CCCAGTCTGTCGATACGACATACGTCTCCGTTCCCTCCATCAGGGAACGGGGGTTACAATAGGTAACCTAGACGTTATTCAAATGAGCTTGTGAAATACATCACCTCAAGAAAAGCTAACAGCAAGGTTTTGGACTGAGGGCACTTTCCTGAGAAAACATCTGTGTTGTAATGCCCGCCAATCAGTAATCACCTTGAAACGCTTTAAGTGCCCTTATTTGTGGCTGATGAGCTGTGAAGCAGTAAGATCTGTTATCAACTCTCAAGCTCCAACAGGACAGGCCTTCAAATTACCTGGCTGTGCAGTCCTGATGCATACTGCTCCCGTAAAGTATCAAAACGCTCGTTTTCTGTCATATGATTTTAGTGAAAGGAATTTCAGTAAAGCACTGCATATGTTCTCAGAGTCGTGCAGGAGTCAGCACATCAGAACGGTTGAAAGATGTTGAGCAGATAGCTCTGCATGACTCGACTGATGCCATAGTGTGTGAATGTGTGTCTCACATTGCCTTTGGCACTACACCTGTTTACATTCCCAGTGTCATAAAGTGTGTAACAGTGATAGCATCAGATTCAGATAGCGTGAGTGTTGACAACATGCTTTTACAAATAAATCTGTCCTGAAATCATTCTAGCCTGAACACACAGGTGCTGCTTTTAAAGAGCATAACATGGTCATGATTATGTGTGGGGGAAAAAAATTTACATTTCACAATGTAAAATGATTTCAGTCTAAAAAATCATGATTAATCATGATTTATCGCAATCATAAAAGTTTTTGTGTGTGTGTACTGTGTCTATTTACTATGTTTATATAAGCACACACACACACATATGCAGTATATATTTAGAAAATATTTAACTGTTTATAAAACCTTCATATTCTTATACTTTTTGATATATATAAATATATTTAATATACACATTTTTTTCTTAACTATATATATGCATGTGTTTGCATTTATATGTACAGGGTGGGCCATTTATATGGATACACCTTAATAAAATGGGAATGGTTTGTGATATTAACTTCATGTTTGTGGCACATTAGTATATGTGAGGGGGGACACTTTTTAAGATGGGCGGTGACCATGGTGGCCATTTTTTAAGGTGTATCCATATAAATGGCCCACCCTGTACATAATAAAAATACACAGTACACACATATATATGATGTAATGTTTTTTTTTTATTTTGGATGCAATTAATCATGATTAATCACTTGACAGCACTATATATATATATAGTATATTAGAATATCTTTTAGAAGTTGATCTATTTCACTAATTCCGTTCAAGAAGTAAAACTTGTATAATGTATACATTTATTCCACACAGACTAATATATTTCAAGTGTATTTCTTATTAACTAATGAAAACCCCAAATTCAGTATCACAGAAAAATTTGACACCTGGTGCCACACTCATTGCAAAACAGGCTGGCTGTTCACAGAACTGTGCCCAACACATTAATAGAGAGGCGAAGGGAAGGAAAAGATGTGGTAGAAAAAAAGTGTACAAGCAATAGGGATAACCGCACCCCGGAGAGAACTGTGAAACAAAACCCATTCAAAAATGTGGGGGAGATTCACAAAGAGTGGACTGCAGCTGGAGTCAGTGCTTCAAGAACCACTGTGTTTTCTGAGGTACAAGGTCAACGCAGCTGTATGTTTTAGAGCGCTTCATGCTGACCAATTTTATGGAGATGCAAATTTCATTTTCCAACAGGACTTGGCACCTGCACACAGCGCCAAAGCTACCAGTACTTGGTTTAAGGACCATGGCATCCCGGTTCTTAATTGGCCAGCAAACCCGCCTGACCTTAACCACTCAGAAAATCTATGGGGTATTGTGAAGAGGAAGATGCGATAAATCCAGCTTTGATAAATCATAAGAAAGACATAAAAATGAAAAATTACAACAAGAAATAATGAGGTATCAAGTCATAACTATGAGATAACAGGTTGATTTCACAGTCACAATTATGAATCCAATGTTTTATCTCACAAAGTCAAATAATGTGCATTTTCATCATTTTGTTATTTTTATAATTTAATTTTGACTGTAAGAATTTCTTTACCATTAAAACTTAATTTTTTATGGCATAATTGTAACTTTGTCAATTTCACCTTTTCTCATAATTATGACATAGTAGACATATTTTTTATCTTGTAGTTATGACTTTTTATCATAATTAGACAGTTACCAAATGGTTACTGATTATAAAATGTTTATGTGTCGGAAACAAGCTTCTTAAATAGTATGGTAATTTAACAAAAAAATAAAAAATGTATAATCAAACTATTTTTGAGAAAAACAAAAAAGATGCAAGATTTGAAGAAAATAGCCTTCGACTTGATAGAAATATGACTAAAATGTAATTGAATTCTGTAACTTGCCTCACAGAGTGCTTCTAACACAGTACATAATTTGTATCAGCAAAAAAAATCTAAAACACTAATTCACCTCTGACCTATGTTTGAATATTGTTAAGGTAAATGAATATAAGCTTTTAAACCCTCTGGAATTTCTTGTCCCACAGATTTGTAAGCACATTTTTGCATGTTTTAACAAACTAAGGGACGAGTCGAAATTGTGTCTGTGGTAATCGCCAGCATGCCACAGATGTTGTCCATAGAGCTTAACTCGCACTGAACCCGGAGCATTCCTTAAAAACTGTTTAGTTACTTTTGAAGACCCCCCAACCTTTTGTTTTGACGTCCTTTCGGGGTGATTCAAGCCGAAATTAAACCATCTGCGGGAGAACGCGTTTCCAAAGAGATCCATACATGGCGAACGGCAAAAACCCTGAGTGCGTGTAACCCCCAGGAGAAGCCCAGCGATCCCAGCTCGTGCAAAAGCCTAGTGATGGTTTATCCAGGTTAAGCAAATAGCTGTGTTTTGTGCTCTGGGATGACATCGGCTGCCAGACTCTATGGGATGATCATTAGAAGCAGCTGTTGGCTTTGCTGCCGCATATTTCCCAGCTTCATTGAATGAAAAAGACTTGGGTTTTTGTCTCCAGCCTTGAGGGGAAGAAAGCCTATTAAAAGCCATAAATAATATGATGCTCTCACAGGATAGCATCTGAGGTAAGTTGGGCACTGTGGTAAACACGCTTCCACATGGGGTTTGGACAGAGGTTCTCACACATGCCAACTGCGAATCCCGCCAGATGGGATGCGGAGACTCCAAATATGGCGCCGTCACTGTTATTAGGAGTGAATTTTACGTGTTTATTTTAAGCTAGCATATTAGCACGGAATTATCCCAAGTTAGGGCTGCTTGCGCAATCCTTCTGATCTAGATAATGCTTAAATAAATCTGACTCGGTTTGTTCAACATCTCACAGCTTTATTAAACAAATGGCCTTCTTGACTCTTGTGGGTGGGAGTGAAGGAATGCTGTCTGGTAAAGTACTTCTCCAAGCTTTGGGTCCAAGATATCTCCTTTGTAATCGAAGTGAATGACACAGGAATGGTTTATTTAGACATGTGCAAGAACATGATGTATCGATATCTGGTAGCTTAAAGGGATAGTTCACCCCTAAAATAAAAATTCTGCCATTAATTACTCAACCCTTAAGTTGTTCCGAAGCCTTGTGACGTATGTACTCTCTTCTGGGAAAAACAAAAGTAGTAGTCCAGCAGATTGAGTGTTTTTTTCCATTCAGTCAAAGTGACCAGGAGGGCCCACTCTACTATTTTATCGCCAAAATATTCATGCAACATCTCTGTGTTTTTGGGGGGCATATGTCTCAAAAATGCATGTTCGAATATGTCTTTTATAAATAAATGTAATTAGTATATGAATTATGATACAGTAAAAACTCTTCAATGTTCAGTTTGAAGTGAAAGCAAAAAAGAACGAGACATCTTGACAAATTGATGTGAAAAGGGTGGTTTTGCATTGAGAGAATATACCCTGGGGTTTTGTTACATTGTTTGATTCATATTTAGTGCAGGATTTTAGTGTCACGTGTTACTATAACGTGGCTTTTTTCTTTACCACCTGTTTTGGCTGTTAGTATATAATAAAGGCAAAAACAGATGGTATACTAACATTATTTCAGTGCATTGAAAGAAAAAAAAAAGAATGTGTTTATGTATAATTAAAATGTATTTTTTAGGGTAAAGTTCTGGCAGCTACAGATTTCTTATGATGTTTTCTGTGCTTTTTGTTCATTTTGGAACTTAACAGTCATGGTTACCATTTACTTTTGTTATATAGGAAAGAGCATCTTGAGCATTTTGTAAATATCTACCTTACTTTTGAAACAACAGAGTAAAGAATAACATGAACAGATCCTTTAAATAGGCCACAAATTCAATGCTGAGTCATATGCATTTAAATCTGGACAGTATGCAGTTCAGTTTAAACATAACCAGGGCAGATAATAACCGGCTTGGGTGTCGTGGATCATGGATCTGGCAGGGATGGAATTTGTAGACACAGACTGGACTTGATTTGCTCTTGCAAAGTTTTTAGATACAGACCGGACCCCTACTGTGAGGTGAAAGCAGATTTTGGCAGGAGGTTGATTTCATAAATCAGCTGATGGCCTCTCATACCTCTGGGATATAAACACATATTTTTCATATGTTTCGTTTATGACACTGACAAATCGAAAATGGGGTGAAATTGTGGAATTGTATTACATTTAGCCACTAACAAGAGAAGTAAATATTTTCAGCTGAATAATATACTCCATTATGTGTTTTTGTTTTTTTGTATTATTACATTTGGTTTGGAGACTCAGTTTGAGAAAAACTTTCTTCCAGGATTTTTTTTCTTCCTCAATCTACCCGTTTTGGCACGGCAAACTCCCTGATGATTGAGAGAAAAAATCCGGCTCTAAATCTCAAGTCCACTTTTTCACCATGAGAAAAATATGTCAAATAAAAACTGTTTGTCCAAATTTATGACTGCTCTGTTTTTTCTGTCTTTCTATAAGCCGATATATTGACTCAAGGGATGGTGCGTCTCTTATTTCTATAATCAGGGCCTGACCTTTCTACTGAAACAGTCACTGTGATGCCTGTAGAAAGTGTTATAAACATATCAATGTCCCAAATGCATTATATGACGTATGGCAGTGACATGTTTATATATCCAGTGAGAGGTATATGTAAAGCAAACAACTGATTTATGAAACCCTCCACATCAGCGTGCATCATCTACATCAATGCAATTACACCAAATTACCGACAGAGGGCACCACTACTTTACCTGCTGTTTATCTGCTATGCAGTACCTGTTGACTTACCTTACTTAAAAAAAAAAAAAGAATATGTAATTTTTGAGAAAGGATATGTTAGACTGACAAACACTTACAGTATATTGCAACAAACAGCAGGAAAATATAAGGGTAAAATTTATGAAGATTTCTCTTTGATTCTCCCAATCGGTTAACAGTCAAGAGCTTACTGCACAAATGAAGCTTCAGAGTCAGCATTCCAAGGCAATAAGGCAGAATGTCTCCAGAAGTACCTTCTACTGATCGAATTTTGAAGGTAGCATAGATGCACTGCCCTTGATATCTCAGTCCTGTGTGTTCCATTCTATGATGGTTGCACAAAACAAACAAAAAAAGTTTGTAATAATTTTGTGTTTAAATGTACATTTCTGACTTCATTTTAATGTTATTTTTAGCAAAAAAAGTATTATTATAGTAAATATTCATTTAGCCTATATCACCAAAACTCATTCTACTTTTAAATGCTCTACATTAGACTGTTAAGCTGCCTCAGAAGCCTTACCGAAATTAGTTGCATGAGGTAGCCTACCTGCAAAGTTGTTACCTAATAAGGCAGCGAGGCAAAGTCAGTTGCCTAGGCTTTAAGATGCAGCTATCTAATGAATAATCAGTTAAATAAAAACAGAGATTATTTTAATAGTTTGCAAATTTGGGGTTTTGGCTTTTATAGAGACCCCTGTTGGCTGGATGAATGAAATTTGTTTCCCATCTAGTGTCTCTGCAACGAAGATGGATTTTTTTTGCTATTATTAGGCTTTTTGTTGTTGTTAGTTTGTCCTTCATTTTACCTCACAAACATTGGAATGGCGAACATTTCTGAATTAAATGTAAAAATAATTTTGTGTTCTGTTTGTGGCACCTTGAATTAGCCTAATTGTTGAATGTTCACACCGAACGTTTCTTGTGTTGAGAAGCTGCGAAACGGACTGTAACAACATGCTCAAGTCTCAAGAGGGGTTTTATTTTATTATGGATTTTTAAAAATGATCTTTCCTGCAGTGTATAACAAGTGAATGAAAACACTCTGCCAAGTTTTTTTTTTTAAGTGCACCGTCTGAATGACTGAAACGTGTCGTTTTTTAAATATTAGCATATTTTCTGCTAACTGTGGTCTTTGGTCTGAATGAAAATGCTAATTCATTCTTCGCCACTAGATGCCACTTTTGGAACATTAAAAGCTCATAAACACTGCTTTAAATGAAATCAACCAATTTACCAGAGGGGTTCCCTGCTAAAGTTGGTTTTAGCTGGGAGACTAGCCTGGTCTTGGGCTGGTTTAAGCTGGTCAGCAGCCTGGTTTAGAGGGGTTTTGACAACATTTCCAGCCTGCCAAGCTGGTCTTAGCTGAACCAGCTAGAACAACCAGCTACTTCCCAGCCTTTCAGCAGGGTTTGAATTAAACGAATCCTTGAAGGAATCGTTTGGGAGTAAATTAACACATAAGGTAAAAAATAAAAGCATATTATGCGAAAATGAAAATGTTTTCTGACCTTGCGTGCATGTCAACATGTTGTTTGGGAATATGACAGGTTGGAATGAACCCTTCAAACTTTAAATAATTCGAATGGACGCAAAACAAGTAACCGTGTGCAGCCTCGCCCCTTCCAAGAATTATTATTTTTTCTATAAAAGTTCTAAGAACAGTTATAATCGCATATGTTTGACATCACCAAAATGAGAACTCGCCTCAAAAAAGAGCTTCCGTTCACAGTCACACATAAACAAACAAAGGTGTTTTTTTTATTACTCATGCGCTTTTAAATACTTCAACAATATACTGATTAGTTAAAGGAGAATGAATATTCTTTAAATGAATCATTTCTTGATTGGCACGTTGCGGCTGTGTAGCTGTAGCAGCCAATGAGCGCGGCGCGGGGCGGGGCTTAGAGCAGCCTCTGAACATGGAGCTCAGCGAGGAACTGATGCAGACACACATCACGCTCAGCATCACTTACACACACACTCTATGGACTGTACGATCAGCAATCATCTGCCTGTCTGTCCCGATCACCTGTACAAGGGATACACTTTGAGATTACAAGTAAGCTTTCTTTTTCACTTTTACGCTAATATCCAGCGTTTCTTATTCTTCATAATTCATGAACTGGAACAGAGAAGAGCAACTTCGTTTCTTTTTTTGTGTTCGAGTTCGTTATAGTACTACTACTATTATTATTCTGTAAAACTGTTAAACTTTCTTCTTTTAGTGCTTATGTAAATCTCATCTCAGCACCCTTATAAAAACTGAGCATTTGTGACTTTTATTGAAACACCTTAAAGGCATATTCACTCAATATATATATATGGTGTCAGTGAGATATTTAATGATTTTTAAATATGTTTCTTCTGCTCATCAAGGCTGCATTTATTAGATAAAAAAATCTAGAAAAAACTGTAATATTGTGAAATATTATTTCAATTTAAAATAACTGTTTTCTGAGTAAATATATTTTAAAATGTAATTTATTCCTGTGATACAAAGCATCATTACTCCAGTCTTCAGTGTCACTTACAGACCTTTCAGACATCATGCTTTCTAAAAACTTTCTCTTGGTCCTAGACATTCTTTGATCTTTTCTTTTTGTGAAATGCACTATAACAATAAAGCTGAACTAAACTGGAAATGTTAGTCTTCAGAATTATGCAGCTAACAGTATTCCAAAAAAAAAAAAACACAAGTACAGAATAATTTGTTGTCAACATAAAATAATAAATGTCTTCCAGATACTGTTGTTTTGGTTTTAGAACAACTTCAAATAAGAAAAAAGTCAACTATTTACGTTTGGAAGCAGCGTTTAGTCTTTTAATTTGACACAGGGTTCTTTTCTAAGACACTATAAATATTGTACTTATCAAAAAGTTCAAAAACACTCGCACCAGGCAATGAAAATGTTCAGAACCACCTCTCTGCATGCTACTCAGCTTGTTGCATAAGATGTTTTCTATTCACAGGAATCCAGAGTGAAAGAAATGTACAACTAAATCCAAATGACGATACCAACTCTACAAAACCAGAATAAGAGGACAAGTGGTCTCGTATTGATCTCTGATCAATCTCGCCTCTAGCTTCTTTTAGCCCAGATAAGACCATTTTGGCAAGCACACAGTACGCCATTATTGTGAATCTGTCAAAACCAGGTCTACACTGAATGATCACACCGGGAGCTCTCAAATCATCTGCACTCCTCATGCCATTTTCTACAGCGCTGCGCGAGGCATTTGATTGGTTTGACAGGGCTATGAAAGCATGTTGCCTAGGTTTCCAGAGAGTGTTTCTGTCATTCGGCCGGTAACAGCTGAATTTCAGAGGGAGCTTTGCAGACGGTGAAATTACCTGCACCTTTTACCTGTGAAGATGCCAGGATTGTTGACCAAACAATTGAATTTGTGATGCCAGAGTGGTTTTAAGGAGCATCTGTCATCAGTGAAAACATATCATAATAATAATTATGGAAAATAATAGATATTAAAGTCATGAAAGGTTCATATTTTGGTTTTGGAAGTTCCAAGCAACAACTTGACATGCATGCAAGGTTTCATGCATGCAACGACTCATTTTTCCAAACCCCTCCAGTGATCGGTCGATTTCCGTGTTTTGCTTTAAATACTCCAAAGTGGCACCGAGTGGAGAAGAATGAATTAGCATTTTTATTCAGACCAATGTGAAAATCAAGTTTTCCCAGGTCTGCATGCACAACAAGTAGGCGGCAATATTTGTTATAACGTATATATCATACGTTTCATTTATTCAAAGTCGACTCTTACTTTTGAGAGACAATAACTTTATACAAGGTGTACTTTCAGATTTAAAACTTTACAGGATGTTTTCATTACACACTGCATGAAAGGTCATGATTAAAAATCTTTAATATAAGTCTGCGTGTTGGGCCGGTCCACAAAGTTTCTAACAAAAACAACCTTTACAAATAAAGGAGTCTCCTTGCTCTTAACCTATATTGTAATTACCCTGCACCGCACGTCCTTCCAGCCTCTTAGCACGGAGATCAGCGAGGAAAATCGAGCCAGGTGAGCAGCCAACCGCGATCAAGTAAATTGAAGATGAGGCAAATTAATTCTCAATCAGCTGTGCCATAGTTATAGGGAAAACAGCTTAATGAGGATTTAAAAGGGATTCCTCCTGCTGCTCCGCAGACGTGGAAAAGGAAAACCTGGGCGTAGAGCCATAATAAAAATTCCAAGAAGGGTGGTAAACAACATCTGAGCAGGTTTTTGCTTCATTCATTTTTAAAGACTAATTGGGCAATCTGAGAAAGTCTGGCGATCGAAGGGATTGTTTGCTCAAAAACAGCACTAATATTTAACGACATGCAGAAAAGTTAACATCTTGGAGAAAACTCTTCAAATTCATGCTAAAAGGGAGTTCCCCTATTTTCTACCACTCTTCGGATACCAAAATAATACAAAATACTGCTTAAAGTGTCTTTTTTACCTAATTTTGTAATACAGTTTACTATCAGAGCTGTTTCAAGGTTACTGGAGTCTGAGGTGATTTTGAGGTCCCTGAGATGTTTGGACATGCTCTCATATTTGTGATTTTTTTCAACTACTTACTATTGATCAACATAAAACTGTTTTTGGATACAGCAGAAACTGTGACCAGGATGGATGTGCATGCTTGCATTCTTTAGAAAAAAAATATTATGCGTAGTTACTGAGTTTTAACAGAGCTATTTTAGTGTCTTTTACACTGATAAGAAAAAAAAAAATAAATCACAACAAATGTGTCCCAAAAAAGCAGAAACACGTTGGCGTACTGGAAAAGTGTTGTAAATAAAACTTGACCACTGATTTCTAGTTGTGTTCTCTTTTGGAAGCACAAACAAACTAGTCTCCTGAACATGGTGCCTGCAGCAACACTACCAGGAGAATAATAGCTCCGCCTTCTTTCTTTGTGTAAACAAAATGTGTTTTGAAAATAAATAAAAGATAAAATAAAGTAAAATAAATAAAGAAAATAACCCACACAAACCCACAAGTACTAACAGCTTGTGACTAGGGATGCTCATTTCGGTTATTTCTCATAACCGACAACCGACACTTGTTAACCGATTATTAACCGGTTAACTGACAACATTATTTTAAATGAGAATTGAATTCAAAGGATAGCGCCTTTGACCCGT
>JAUCMT010000002.1:5812411-5825927 GCA_032357475.1 Enteromius thamalakanensis | reverse complement strand
AACTAATGATACTAGCAACTCTACATTCATCTTGGGCATCTTGGTTTACTTTCCTCTTTCTTGCAGTGATCTTGAGCACCAACAAGACTTGTTTTACTGCAACTTTAGCAGCTCCGGTCACGTGAACAAAAGCATTAATCTCACTGGTAGGCCAGTTTTTAACGCGACGCCTCAAATAAAAAAAATGAGTCTGAAGTGCGTTTTAAAAAGATATGCTTTTACACCTTGCGTTTTGCGCGTCAGTGTGTACATTTACATTGGCAACCTTTGTTTAGTCACGGCGTGTAAACGTCGGCGATATTCGCGCACGATATCCGTCCCGGTGTGAACAGGCCTTAATACTAATATAAAAACCCTAGAATACACTTATTGCAAGCAAAAGGTCTAAACAAACAACGGCAGAACAAATGAATAAGAAATTATATGAACTATATGAAGTTATCAAAAGTATAAAAAGTGAGAGATGTTCTCTCTTTTGTTCTTTGACCATTAATGATAGAAAGCAGGGATATTAGACTGCTATAACTTTAAGAGCTGCCCGGACCCAGTATACTGTTACTTTATTTCTCAGCTTTTTGCTTTTACTTAAGACCTAAATTACTGTGTTTATGACAATACTTGCAAAGACGGGCATTTTGACACATCCAAGTGTGTGTATTTAACCATTCAAGGCCAAAAAAGTGGCAAAAATAACTCATAACAGTGCTCTACAGTGATGCAATGTTAATATAGCAACATATTGAAGTAATGAAATCTGTTTTGTATCTTTGTAGAACACTGATACCCACCGAATGCAGGAGAAAGTCACATGAGAAACCACAAGCAGCTTTTAAATAATAATTTATATAGAAGGTTCACGGTGTCATTCACACAAACACTTAGATTACACTAGATTAAAGTACGTGTGAAATCAAAATTGACTGTGTTTATTTTGTTAACTCACATTGCTATTTTTGTGGTGAACAATCAGTGGTGACAAAAGTCAGTCTACATTTTATTCATAATCTGAAAATGCTGCTCCCTTCTAAAATGACCAGCCTTTTCTGTTGACATCATTTTTTACAGCTTAGGCATGACATCATTAACCATGTCCCACCAACTGTCTGTGTTCACAAGTCACGTCCCCTCTATTTTCTTCATTCAATACTCTGTTTCTTTTGGAAATATGTCACAATACAGAAGTAAAATTGGCTGCAAACTTACTTTTTTTTTCAAAGAAAAAACTTTGCGAGTCAACAAAGGGATTTTTGGAAACGTCACTTTAAGCTTTTTCCTTCTTAACTTTAACTTCTTAACAGTTTTTTTTCTGTAGCATTTTAACAGTTTTTTACTGCTAATGTTACAGTCATTTGAGCACCATCTTCACATGCATGCCTCTCTGACAATACTGAGAAACAGTCTCTCAAATAGCGTTCCCATGCTGCAAAATGAGTTCTTTTTTGCTGCTTAGCACAGTACATCCAGAAAGCATTTTTTTAAATAGCAGAGAAATATTCAAATAGATAAAATACCAAGAAATTCAAAAGCTCTCAATTCTCATTCTCGATTTATTATGCTGGTACCATAGTTTCAAAATCAAAATTGAAGGGGGGGAGAAAAAAGAATGCTTAATATTATCTAGTTATGATATCTTCTATAAATACACTTGTAGAGCTGCCAGTGTCATCTATCCTTCACTTGAAAAACCGTGGAAGAGCCAAGAGACCCATTTGTGCCATCCACCGTTCCTTTTTTATACGCTATGACATTGGCTTACTGTCAGTGTAGTCTTGTTTGTCATTTACTGTGACTGAGTATAATTAGGTGGTGAAAACGTCCCTGGTTCTCGACTTTGTAATAAAAAATCACTTTTCAAAAACAGATGAGAAAAACACAAGCTTGTATCTGCTAGTACCAGACAAATTACCTCCCGTCTGTTTATGAACCATATTCATCATATTAGTGTCATGATATTCAGAATGCATCTTATTAAGCGGCAGCCACAGGGGACATCCCGTGTTCCTAATTTGTGCCCTTTACCCATGAAATACTTCAAACTGACATGAGCCTGTGCCCCATACTTTGACAGGTGAGACAGACCGCAAGCAAAATATGCCAATTGAATCACGTACACATGTCTTGGAAATTCTAATATGTGTTATTAATGCTGTCACACACCTGCTGTTGTGGACTGGATATTGGTAAATAAAATGAGAAATGGATGTGCCATTTTAACTTTAAGGCTTGTTTGTTGGTATTTGCACAAGATTTAATCTACAAATCTTTCTTTTACTTTCTGTTTTGTGATTGCTTTTGTTTAGAACGTAGAAAAGTAATTGGTAGGAATGGAGGGAAATATCATATAATGCGTGTTGGATTCAGAACTGCGTCTTTTGAATGAATGGCACAACTCACTTTCTCAGGTGTTTTCACATTAATAGCTTTACCTGTAGTCTGTTTGGTAATAATGTATGCTACACTAAGTATGCTAAGTCTGTTGCCTCTTTACAGAGGTGACAGCCAATTCAGAACATATGGTGAATGAAGACTCGCCGGGAAGTCCTTCCATACATGGCAGGCTCTCACACCGCTACTGCCAAATGTGTAAGGCCTGGTTCAACAACCCCGGCATGGCCAAACAGCACTACGATGGGAAGAAGCACAAAAAAAATGCAGCCCAAGCTAACCTCCTCGCACAGCTGGGTAAAAGTTTGGAGGACGGAGATGATCTAAAAGGTATGCTATGAGAACAGACAAAACATAGATAGGGACAGTGTCATCATACAGTAAAATAAAAGAAAATGAATGAGCAAATCATTTGATTTGGTTTCACAGAACAACTGTACATTTTTAATTTATTGGTCAGAACCTTAATGTTGCAATCAGAATTTTCAGCTGAATTTAAAAACATTCATTCTGTTCATCACACAGATTTGTATTCAAAAGACTTAGAATATAGTACATTTGTATTTTTACGTTGTTTGTGCTTTGCTCTGAATGTAAACAACGGGTCCGTGAACATACATTGGATACATTGTTTATGCATGTGATACTTTTCATTTTTGCGTAACCTAACCCTTTAAAACATTTTTAAATACAAGGGTGACTTATTCTGTGTTCTGCAAAAAATACATTAGAACAAATGAGGGTGAGCAAATGATGACAGAGCTTTAATTTCTGGGTGTACTGTCCCTTTAAACAGCTAATTCTATTGTAACAATGTTTGTTTTTATCAGTTTGCAGTAATGGCTCATAAATAACCTCGCTATAAATGCCACCGTTTAAGTACAGATATCATTTTAGCATTGACCAACCTGTTTTACAGGCCTCAGTGGAGGCATTTTAATGGTCTTAGAGTCTTTCCACAAGCAGGCATTTCATTAAGTTTTGCATTATTCAGCAGCTAGTTAAAGAGCTTTAGTTCGGGGCAGTTATCAATAGGTAATTAATGGCGCGACAAAGAGCCTCCCTGAACGCAACATCCTTGCACACCTAACAAACCAACAAGGTTGCAGACAACAAAGCCCGCTCGTTGGTAATATTTGACGCATGGAGGGAATAGAAACCACTTCGTGGGAGGTGCGTACCAGCTGCCATTTGGACAATGTTGAATTTAGATTCGGATTGAAAAGTGTCCTGTCCCTCACATCACGCTTGTGACTCAGAAATATGACTCACTGCTGCAGTTTTCATTAAGGCCTCCCAGTACTTCACTCACCAATAATAGCAAAAGCACTCACTGGATTTTATATGCTCTATTTTTGTGCCATGTAATATTAGTCTACAAATTTCGGATACGCTATTTCTGCTCTTTAGCAATTGTCTGATAACGCTGTTCTGTGGTTAGCTGAAAAAGTTTACGGGGCTAACAGCAGGGCGCCAAATCAATGTTCAGCAGTAATCGAATCCCATTTTATAGCATTTTCATCAGACTTCCTACCTTACAGGAAACCAGCGACTGATTTTCCAAGCTTCACACAAGCTTATAATTTACTGGTCTGTTCTAGTTAGAGACGGAGAACAGATTTGGTGTAGGAAGACAGAGCTGTGGGAGGATACGACTTATCAGCGTGTTTCACGGCCCCTTCTGTTATGTGTTTTTAATCATTCAATGTGCACAATGCCAAAGAAAAGCTGAGGCGCTGTGGTTGCAAAGTCGAGGCCAACGTAATTTGTGGCTTTGATTGAATATAGATCCGTGGTAAATGTTATTGATGAGGCATCTAGATGAGGCTCCATTCATTATCTGGCCTGACTGCCCGGATCCTGGGATAGGAAAGGATTCTCCTTGTTTAAACAGAGGATGTTCTTGCTTTGTGGCATATGCAAGGGTCGTGTGGCGTATGTCAGGGTCATTTATCACCACCCAGCTTCGAAGAGTAAATCACAAGCATCTGCTAGATGGTTACACAAACAGACATGCTGCTTGAATATATGAGTCATATGTGGACATAAGCTTATTTTTATGTGTGAAGGAGGCATATATATTTGGTTTCATGCTTAATCTGTTTACTGGAGCAGGGATGTCTGCATTTCAGGGCGCTATATATATGTGTATATATATATATATGACTAGTAAATGACACAAAAACTTGTCCAAGTCAATATGAGGTGCTAAACAGGAAATAATTATATAAAAATCAGAATACGTAAAAGTAAATCTGAATATATAGTTATAATTCTCAAAATATACATGTAAATCTGAATACATCTGAATATACAAAAGTAAATCTAAGTATATAGTTATAAATCTGAATATAATCTGAATGTAATTTGTGAATATATAGAAGTAAATCTGAATATATAGTTATAAATCTGAATATATAAATGTAAATTGTGAATAGCAAATCTGAATATATAGTTATGTCTACATATAAATAAAATAAAATCTGAATATATAGTTATAATTCTCAATATATAAATGTAAATCTGAATATATGTAATTTGTGAATATATAGAAGTAAATCTGAATATAAATGTAATTTGTAAATATATATAAGTAAATCTGAACATATAGGTATAAGTCTGAAAATATATATGTGTATCTGAATAAGTGTGAATATATAAAAGTAAATCTAAATATATAGTTATAAATCTGAATATATGTAAATTGTGAATATATAGAAGTAAATCTGAATATATAGTTATAAATCGAAATATTTCAAATTAAATTTAAATATATAGTTATAGTTCTAAATATATAAATGTAAATTATGAATAGCAAATCTGAATATATAGTTATAAATCAAAATATATAAATGCAAATTGTAAATATATATACTGTAAGTACATCTGAATATATTGTAATTCTGAATATACAAATGCAAATCTGAGTATAGTCTTAGAATGTGGAATATATACCTTATATAGAAGCAGATTTGAATATATATATTCAAAATTTTTATTGTAGTTCATTGTAGCATATTGACATTTTAACTGAAATATTTTAATTTAACAGAACAAATATTTTATATTTATTTTATATATTTTATATTTATTATATATATATAGTATATATTTTATACCACACACACACACACACACATATATATATACACACACTGTATCTATAAGGCAGCAAAACAACTACACATGAATATACAAAATTATCAGACACCTGTTTTTTTGTTTGTTGCTTTGAATGGTCCTTAAACTGGCCCTTTTAAATATAATAGATTTTTTTTTTCTTCTTTTGATTTTAGAATGAAAAAGACATGTTCACCAATTCACCATTATATTATTTATTTTACTTGCAAAATAAAATAGCAATGTGTTGTGCTCAGGCTATATGCAAATTTATCCATGTAATTCATGCACTGTAAAGAAATAGTCAAATGCTCCAAGTTCTAGCTGTTTGTAGGTGTTTGTCTAAAAAAGGCATTATATTTCCCCTGAGACAAGATTTGAGGGCATTTGCTGTTGGAATCAACATAGTTAGACTAATAGATGTGTTTATATTTATGTATGCTCTTAGGCCTGAAGCGGAGTCACACATGTGAGGTCTGCAGTGTTACGCTCAACTCCGTGGCACAATACCACGCACATCTGCAGGGCTCCAAACACCAAAACAAGTGAGTATCAGCAACTGCATCACAAAAAAAGGACCAGAATCAAAGGTAAACCAGCAGTGAATCACATAATGATAATGTAGGAGAAAGCACATCTCGACATAAAACACAATTTGCTACAAAGCATAGTAATAATCACTGAATCATTCACCAACCATGTCAATCAGGAATATAATCACTCTCATAATAGGTTTTCAAATACTGGGTGTAAGAGTTCAGAAAATCCCCCTGAATGAAACTGTGCACAAGCAAGTACTCATATCAGCAGGCACGAGGTGTTAACTTGCATCATGTTCATGCGAGTGAAGTTAATGGAGTGTTGTATATGCGATCAATATCTGCTCCGAATCAATATTCCGCCTGACTGGACCATGTCCTCACGGTACCGTACGGCCCACAGTTTCCATGCGGAGGCTGCACTAGAGCAGGCAAGGTCAAAGCATAGCGTGTTGGGCTGAATGTTAATTAGGTCGAGATGAAGAAGAAGGAACTTGAGAAGCATGATGGGAACCGCCAGGCGTGTTCAAGCTGTCACACAGTGGCATGCAGTGACATTATTCCACCCTTTTATCATGAGATGTGTTCATATGCATGCACAAGAAGCAGCACACACAAGGACGACCCTCAATGGATGGGACCCTGGAGGCTGATAAAGGAATAGTTCACCCAAAAGTTTTGTTTTTCTCAAAATGTACTCACCCTCAGGCCATCTACTGTAGGATATGGATGCGTTTATTTCTCCGTTTAAACATTTTTTTCTGCATCACTCACTAATGGGTCCTCTGCAGTGAATGGGTTCAGTCACAGTGAGATTCAAATGTCACAATAATCCAAATGAATACAGTCCATCACTTAATGTAATATCTTGTGAAGTGAAAAGCTGCATGTTAATAAGATACACATCCATCAAGGTGATAATAATTTATTTTAAACCATCGCTTCTAGCTAAAATATGAACCCATAATCTATACTTTTACTTTAAATGAGGCGTTTGTTGCATACAGTGGTGACATAATTACTGATTATAATGACTAAAGCCCGATTCACACCAAGCACAATAACGATAAAGAAAATGATAAAGATATAGCTCTAAAAATTGTTCTCGATTTTTAAAAAATAGCAGCGTCCACACCATGACTATAACACTAATGATCATCCAAACAATATCGTTGGAAGAATATTCTGAATAATTTTCCAGCTGATGAATGATAGAAACATTGAGAACCAATCAGAATCCATCCTGCTATCACAGCTTGATAATTTAAAGCAGCAGACGCGCCTGAGCTTGATGAACAGACGATATTGTTCGCTGGTGTGGACACAGATATAGTTATTGATATCTTTATAGTCATCATGCTTGGTGTGAACAAGCATTGTCAGTGAACAGTGCTGTCTTTTTAAACATTGCGTTGCATCGCACCTCGTAAACGTAACACCATGTCTGCATTTCTGATCAGAGACAAACAACAAGCACTACACTGCTCAAAACTCACATTTGTTAGTAAGTAGCCGGCTTTTTTTAAGGGAGAAAACATAACTTACTTACAGGTTGAGAGTCAGAAGCACTAGTCTGCCCTCCCAAAATTAGAATTGCGTCCCTGTGCACAGTCAGCAAGGCTACTCTCCAGGTTTTAGGAATCAGTCCTCCGTAAATGCGCTGAACACACTCTAATATTGTTTGTGTTGAACTGTTCTGGAACAGTGTTTTAAATATAACTTAACCATTGGTTTCTAGTTATGCCCACTTTTGAAGGCAGCAACAACACAGTGTCTCCATAACATGGCGCTGGCAACAACACTCCAACGAGAATAATAGTTACGCCTTCTCTCTTTGCGTAAACATTTGGGTGGTGTTTCAAAATTATCCCCGCTCTGTGATGTAGACAAGTTTGGGGGGTGTGGACTTGCCATAACTTTTGTACAGAATATACTTTGGTATTGAAGCTTTAGTCTTTGCAACTTAAGGGATCTCATCTATGCACAAACAGCTTGTAACACTCCAAAGAGAAAATAAACTTGAAATCGCATCATATGACCTCTTTAAAACATGTCAACTGTTACAATATTTTATTCATTTAAAAAAAGAGTTAAACTGTACATTAAGTTATCATTGATTAAACATGAAATTGATCTCTTAAACTTGTGTGAGTAGGGCTGGGAAAGCGAACCCTTAGAGAACTTTCGTGCAATCAGGGCACAAAATGAGAGCTTTTACATACATTCGGGAAGCCTGTTTAGTCAATGGTGCTTCAACAATCCCTCACCTCTGCAAACGCTGCCAACCAATGCAGGGAATGTGGTCTTCAGCCACCTACATTTCACACTTTTTATGTTGTTCCAGTTAGTTCATCTTCGAGTCCCCACTCCATTAACCTCAAAAATACATTGGAACTAATAATTTGACAAATATGTCTGGATGCCAGTGTCCAAATCCCTCGTACTCGACTCAATTGAGCGTTTGCTGCCAGTTTTGTGCCGAACACCGGAATTGGAAAGTCAATGTTGGATCAATAAGAGAGCAACGAGTGTCACTGCTGGAGTCCTGTTCGGGTCACTTATCTCGCACATCCCCGCCCATAACCTACCCGTCACTGGGGTTTAGACAAATCGTACAAAAACATATGAGTGAGGTCGTATGAATTCGTGCAAATTAGCCATCTCATAAAATACATCATTATGAAATGATAACATGTTGAGTGAAAATTATCATTTTAAGTCTAATTATTAAATGTATGCCACCTTATTGGTACAATATAGCCCTCCATACACCTACAGTACCCTTACCCTATCCAATACTGATTGTTGATTATTTCTAAAATTGTTTACATTTTTATTGAAGATAGATGCCTTTCTGATGCAATATCAGATTTGAAAACAGACAAAAAAGTCCAAGTTTAAAAGTCGGGTTGCCTTAACATCTACGCCTTTTTGCACTTAGTGTAAATAGACACTCCACATCCTACACAGATTAATCAGATATATACACACCATTAATGGACTGTACAACCTGTATCTTCCCAAAATAGCACAAAGGTGTAAGGGTTCAAAATATTCTACAACACAGTACTATTTAGCACTTTCTACTTTCTTATTGTTGTCTGCAAAAATAAGATGCCATTTTAGCCACAGTAACGGACTAAAAGTCACAATGCAACATGATAAAGAATAGACATTTATAGGCTATTCTCATAATGTGTGCTTAACTGTTTTACTTCATTCAGCAGTGTCATGACACAAATCTGTTTTGCTTCTTCCTCAGCTTGAAGAACAAATGAAGTTTGATGGAGCTTCTTTATTTCATCTCTACACTGTTTGAGGATCTGTCTGTGGAAGTCAAGGCAACTTTAAGACATCACATAACAGTGAAATCAGTTCATATTCTCTTGATCCACTGTGTTTGACAGTGATATGGACACTATCAGTGAAGACAGAGACCTGGACAGGGATGATGGACAAGTGTGTTTTGCTAAATTTGCAAAACATCCTGAACGATTTAATGTATATATTTAAGGCATGCCGAATGGACACAGTTATAGCTTTATTTTAATGTGGTGTGAAAAATATTTGGATTGGAATTGTAATCATATTTTAATTGAAATAAATTTTAATTTATGTGTGTATGAACTGGACATTTTGTATTAGAGTAAAAATGTCATTCATGTGTTTTATTTTGTACATACAGTACAGTCTGGGAGAATTGCTCTCGGGTGATAGTAAAATGAGACGGTGTCAACATTTTGAAGTTGAATTTAATCAGCATACTAGTAAAAGTAATGAACTAAAGGACAATAACTGTTTTTAATCGATTTTTCTTTGAAAACATCATTACTTTAACAAGACTTTCCAGTGACTTGAGTTGGTCGAAAATGTTCAGCAAATGCTTTTTCAACATTAGCTGCTGTATGAATAACTATTTAACATCTCTCGCAATGACTGTAGAAGAAAGAAACCTCAAGAGATAACTATAAGGAAGCATTACTGAGATGAAAAAGTTAATAGTCTGCTATCATGCTGTACTTTGCTGAGATGGGGTCATTTTAGTGCTTTTCACCAAGGACTGAATGCTGCTGATTTCCATTTGTGCATTGTTCCGTTTAAAAAAGCCAAAATAATCTAATTATCTCCGAAATGATAATGACTTTTAAAAGTGAGGTTAGGTTGCTAGCATTGTTTAGAAATGACGTCCTAGAGAATAAAACAATTCTAACACAAATACTATTAGTAGGTCTGTTTTCTTTACGTTACAGTATCGTGAAGCTTCGCACACTACCACTACTACAATATGAATGCTCTACTTACAGTGTTATGATGCTAATTCACACTTATTTAGCAAGTGCCACTGTTGTTTTTGTACTGGAATGAGAAGCAAACAACAAAAACAAAGCTATCTCCATAAATCACGTCTCGGTGTCTCCCAAAGGCCTTTTTCATACAGTGTTTTTCATTCTGCTGGAATGATGTGCATGGCAAGAGGACCCATAGGGCTTTAAAGATAAAAGAAACGGCAGTCTTTAAAAATGAAATGGATTGCAAGAGATTCCCAACAGACAGTGGCTGGATCTCTGAAGGGCCTGGAAGGGTTTACGACAGATCTGATGACGGCTCCCACTTAAAAGGTTTCTCAAAATCTCAATTTTAGCAGGTTTTGTCATGCTACGGGAAAGTCGAAATCTTAAAAGAAAAACGTTAACAAAATAAGCCACTGCGGTTCGATTAAATTGTTCTGTAGCAAATTGCAGCTGTGGGTCGGTATTTCTGAGGGTTCAACTCATTATGCATCTCTGCGCTATCGTGATTGATTATTCAAATATATGTAAATAGCTCAGCAAGGGCCATTGATAATATATTCAACACATTTACCTTTAAATAATAGCATATAGAGCGGGTTTTGGATGTGAAAATGCCATGTGCATGAAGCCAACATTGTTCTGCCACATGAATTGAATTTGTTGAGTAGGCTACTTTTTTTTATAAAGCAGGCCTGTCTGTAATCTTTATAAACTACAGTAAAGTAATTTGACTAGTTTCACCCCTGGCGGTGATGTTAACTGTTCAGTTTTAATGGTCCTTACTAAATGAATCATGCTTTTACTACGTATTGACTACCATGGTTAATTTTCGTAAGTAGCCTACATCCTACATTTTCATTAGGCTGTATCTAGCAGATACAACCAAGCATTCTTATTGTGTGTCGCTAACTTAGCTCTAGCTGCTTTTGCAAGTCTGTCAGGCTTTTTAAAATGAACTGGCTGCCTCCTCCAATTTGACCATTGCAAATTGCATTGGTAGAAACAAGCCACTAAACAGACCGTGATGGTCATCCAGTGTCATTTGTTACAGAGATCCGCTTGTAAATTTGTTTTTACTCATTCCCGTAGAAGTGCTTTGAGGGTAAAATTCTTCCATATGTTGCAGCTGCTAGTTGGAGCATCTCATCGGTTTGAAGGCTGTGGTTACTTTTTATTTACTGGCTCCGAGTCAACAGCTCGGAGGACTGGACTGAAACAATTTGCTTAGAACGACTGATGGACAGGCGCGAGGAGAAATCAATGATTTTCCCGCATAGTTAAAGGGACGGTTCATCCAAAAATAATTTACCCTCGAGTCGTTCCGCATGTGCATCGCTTTCTTTCTTCTGTGGAACATAAAACAAATGCATTAATAAATGCAGTTTAAGTCAATGTATTTTCTTTTGTATATCGTGTTTTTTCCTACTACTAGAGTGGAAAAACAAGGGGGAAAGTTATATGTAGTGAAAACGACACTAAATATAAAAGGTGCAAATCCTTTACTGTCCAGAAGGTGGAAGCATGTGCATAATTTTGTCTAGAATTCCCTTTAAAAACACCTTCTTGATATAGTCAACCCTGCTGGACGAACTAGTCAAATCCATTTTACTATACTAATCAAGTTAACAAGAGTTTAAGCAAATCATACATTGAAATCAAGACGACCATTAACACAGTCCATTCTCCCTTTTTTCCTGACACCATAAAACCAAGATGTTGCATGTGGTTTTGCTCCATTTTCAGACTTTAAAAAATATTTTTTTCCCCAGGACCAATTTTAAATAGCCTCTAGAGTGTTTATTGTGATTTTGACAGTTTTTAAAATGTGGTGCCACACGCCAAAGTGTGTATGGCTTTAAATTTTCAAAAATACTGAAGGCCAATTACATATATATATATATTTATATATTTATATAATTGTTTGTAAGAAGAACTAGATAAATATGGCATAGAATAACCTCAATAGGATGGACTACAGCTACTGCCAGTTAAATGAGCGTGCAGGAAATATCTTGAGGCTGAACTTCAATCAGCAGAATGCATGACACAGTTTTCACTGTTTATCATGGCTTTTGGAGATCCACGCTGAGAGTAAACACTTGGGAGGGACACTTTTAACACAAGGCGCCTGGTTTAAGCAGCTCTAAATCTACTGCAGTTTAAAAAGCACTACAACAGTTTTAATAAAGATGTTGTGCATTGTGCAAGTACCGGGCAAGGGCAATAAGAAGTCCACTAAACAATTATCATGAATAACCTAAATATATATTTTATGCTGTCTTATTCCATAAAAGCAGAACACAGTCAGCCAGACTGAAGAGTATGAATAATATTCCAACAAAATCTATCTTTGGGACATTTTTCCAACTCACCGTACATACTAAGAGATGTTCACAGCTTGAACTGACATTTGATTTCCAAGGAAGCAGGATTTAGCCCTAACAGGCATCCAGGACAGCCTGAGAACCCATCGGCATTATTCAGCTTTATACAGTAATGATTTAGTCAGTTGTAAGTTCATCATAAAATAAGATTGCGTCAGTTGTATCAGTCTAATGAAGATACAGTTAACCATGAAATAAAGTTATGAATGTGAGAGTTCAAAGAGCTGTGGGTGTGATTGTGCCTTGTGTTTACTCTTCAAAAGGGTCACTGTCCAGAGTGACTCACATTGAAACGCAGCACTCCCCACAGAATAATAAAAAAGATGAAGTATGACAGCTCTTGGTTGAAGTTCCTCTTTCTCATCAATCCAAAACTGGTTTAATCTGGAGTCTGTGGAATTCTGTGAAATTGTTTCCAGCCAAGAAGAAGAATACTTATTATACCCAATAATAATAATGTTATTATGTACCTTTTTTTAATAAAGTATTATTAAATATAGACATATTACATTTATAAATATGAATACAATAATAGTACTAATGAAAAATGTTGTTGTTATCAGTAAATATTATTGTCATTACTAAATATATGTAATTTATTTAATACATTATTATTAAATATAAACATATTACATTTACATACAATAATATTATTACATAATAAATAAGGTTATTACTACTACTACCAATAATAATAATAATATATGTTATTACTAAATAAACTTGTCCATGCCTTTATCACCAGCAGGGTGGATTATTGTAATGGTCTCCTCACTGGCCTTCCTAAGAAAACCAT
>JAUCMT010000002.1:5783808-5807848 GCA_032357475.1 Enteromius thamalakanensis | reverse complement strand
CCCGGATCAAAAAACACAAAAGCAGATGCCCTATCAAGACAGCACCAAAAGGACACCATCAACCTGGATCCCACGCCTGTCCTGCCTCCTCACGTCATCTTGGCTCCTCTCCAGTGGGGTTTGGAAGAGAGAGTCGGCCAGAGTAACAGCCTGGAACCACCACCTCCGGAGACACCCGCTGGAAGACTTTTCGTGCCGGACCACCTACGTCAAGATGTTCTCCAGTGGGGACACGACTCCACGATGGCTGGCCACCAGGGAGTCCAGAGGACTACATCATTCATTGAGAGGGCGTTTTGGTGGCGGACGTTGAGGAGTGACGTACGTCTATACGTCCAGGCATGTACCATCTGCGCTCGCTCCAAGTCTTCCAATTCTCCAACCACCGGCGAGCTGCAGTCTTTCCTCTGGTTTCCATCCCCAGACTAACGACCAACAACTGGAGCGCTTCCTTCGATGTTTTGCAGGAGAACATCAGCGCTCCTGGGCTCGCTACCTCGTCTGGGCTGAGATATCCAATAATCTGCACACCTCCTCAGCCACCAATCTCAGTCCTTTAGAGGTATGCCTCCAGCTCGGATCATTGACGGGGGTCCTGCGTTTACCGTCCGTCGGATCCTTGACTCACGACCCCGGGGCCGGGGCACCCAATACCTCGTCGATTGGGAAGGCTACGGCCCGGAAGAGCGGTCTTGGGTCCCCGGGCGGTTCATTCTGGATCCCACCCTCATCCAGGACTACCGACGTCGGGTATCCTCCGTTCCGGGACCGTCTGGTGCCGGTCCTGGAAGGGGGGGTACTGTCACACGCACCGAATCGTGAGGGCACTAGGACCCGGGAGCACCTCACGCAGGTACATAAACAGCAAGCTGGTGATCGTCTAGCACCAGACATTGAGTTCACAACTCTCCCCGTCAGGTAACTATTCCAACTTCAACTCACGTGAGTACTCTTTTATGCTCTTTGAGCGTTTATTTACCTGTCTGTGTGCGTATGGGAACGCGGGTTTCTTGGTGGAAATCTCTACTCCTTTACAGGAGCGTTCTCAGACTAATCGCGTGATTAATCTGCTCACTTGCGCTCTTCCGCGTTTGGGTTTATCCGTCACGCTACAAGGGGACTCGTTCAGATCATTCATTTCTCGTCCAGCCTCCGTGACATGGGCACAGTTTTCCTGATGCCACCGGGAGGCCGGTTGCACTGAAGGCGAGGCCCTGTCATTGCTGCTTGCAGCAATATTTACAAACACTTATTACAGGATGTTCCATAACTTAGTAACATAAGTAAAAATTTTTATTTTTTTACCTAATTAGGTAATTACTCTGTATTATGACACTTTAAAAAGTATTACCTAAAACTATATAAATTAAACCTTTTTCCTAGCTTAGTAATGTGAAGTTAAACACTCAAATGAAGAAGGTAAAAAATTTTGTGTTTACTCAACTTTTCTTATTTATGTTCACTGAGGGAAATGTAATAAAAATAAAACTTGACTTAAATTTTTTAAATGGGTCATATTATGCGATTTCAAGTTTTCCTTTCTCTGTGTTACAAGCTTAGTACTTTCATATATAAGATCCCTAAAGTTGCAAAAAAAAAACAAAAGAGATATTCTTTATAAAAAATATGATTTGTACTTCTGAATCACAACCTTTAAGGTATGTTTTGTTTATTAAAATAACCTGCTACTACTTAAATGTGAGCTTTCAGCAGTGTAGAGTAATGCTTGTTGTCTGTCGTGTCTCTGATCACAAATTCAGACAGATTAAAACAAATCTTAGTGGACTCAATAATTAGTATCTGTTGATGCAAAACAACAAACATTTTCAGTAAGTGAATTGAGGATTGCTGACCTCAGTGCTTGTGTTCTGGCAAAAATATCAGTTTTATAAATGGTGTTAACAGTGTTACAAATTTGCTCAATAGGCGAATATTTGTAATTAATTATAACTGGTTATAATTAATAATACATATTTAGATTAGATTTTAGGATTAACTGTAGCAGAATTAATGTTACAATTACTTGATCTGTCTGTCCACCGAGCAGATAATATAATTATTTATCAGTTCTAAGAAGGGTTATTTCCTGGTCAAGGAAGGATAGCTTTCCCACTCTGCAGTACTAGCAGTAATTTAGCATGTAGCCAAAAGATCAACATTCAGTGGTTTAGGATTGTGAGCAGCACACTGAGACAAAGGAAAGTACAGGATAAAGGAAAGTAAGGAAGAGAGAAGAGCAATAGAATGGCAGCATTTGGCATCAATTAACCACAGCCTAATGAGAATCATCAAAGAATCAAGATTCACCTTAAAAAGGGGTTCAAGCTTAAGCACGCATCTAAATAGTTATAAATGGTACTTGCATTGGTCTTTGTTTCTGATGTGGTAGACACAAGGGTCTAGATGATCAACCTTTAGGTGTGAGCTGGAGGTTTTCCTCTGGTTCCTCAAGAGGTAGGAAATAATCCAAAGCGAGTTAACAAAGTTACTTGAAGGTAAAACTGCAGAAGGTTAAAGTTAAGAGATGAGCATTGCAAAAGTGTTAAAGAGTATCGTCTCAAGAAGAAGGGCTTTGAGCACAGAATATCCTGGGTTAGGGACTTTGATGGTTCCCTGACACCCACCATTTGGGTGTAATGGCTAATCAAAAGCTTGAAGTTTTAGCGGAAGCAACTTTCTTTCTTCGTGCATGGCCCATTGGCATTTTTACTGCTGGTCTGGAGAGTTTCAGAACCTCATAGAAATTGTATGATGCATTTCGTGTTCACATACAGTAGTATACATCATTATTTCAGTAATAAAGAGAAGATTTTTGATACTGTCACAAAGGGCAAAGGAGCACAGGAGGGTGAATTTATTGACAAAAAAAAGTCAGTATAAAGTCTTTCTTGGGGCGCTGAATAACCCCTTTAAGCGATCTCTCCTGAAGCGTCTGGGTTCTGGGATATGTCTCACTGGAGAAGCAGGGCAAGGCGGATTCAAAGACTTCTGGCCCCTGATGAGTCTTGCTCTGTGCTCCCTCGTTGGTAACCAGGGCAACAATGATCAGGACTCAGGACGCTTGTCACACTCCCCCTCCCAAGCGTTGTCCTAGTCCTGGAGGAACAGAAGGGTAAACACAAGGGGGAGATTGGGGGTGGGTGGGAAGTGACCCCTGACACACCTGCAAAAGCTGACTACAGGCGTCAATTCTTCGGAAACATAACATAAATTACCATTTTTATGCTGCCGACCTATGTAATTATATTTTTCACTATGTATTTCCACTATTATATTAAACCAGGAAATTACTTTTCACTTGATCATCTATCGTCATGTCTTCAAAAAGCTTTTTGTAATTCAATGGAAATAAAACTGAGGTGTTGTTGTTGGGCCCTGTTGTTATTAATAACTCTATCAAAACACAGTTAGGTTCTCTGAGTAACAACCTACACGACTACGTAAAGAATCTTGGAGTCCATATTGATCCTTCTCTCCATTTTAACAAGCCTATAAATACAGTTGTAAAGAGTAGTTTTTTTCCATCTCTGGTCACTGGCTAAGGTGAAAAAACTTTTTATCCAGTAAGGACCTTGAAATTGATATTCATGCATTTATTTCTTTGCGCCTGGATTACTGCAACTCTCTGTATCTTGGCCTACCTCAATCTACTCTCAATTAGACCTACTCCAAAATGCGGCAGCCAAATTTCTAACAGGAACTAAGAAAAGGGATCACTTCACCCCGGTTCTTGCTTCATTGCATTGGCTCCATAAAATTCAGAGTTGATTTTAATTCTGCTCCAGACTATATCTGCAATCTTGTTACACTTTATGCAGCTTCAAGGTCTTTAAGATCAAATTACCAGTTACTATTGACTGTCCCCTGTTCACACTGTAAAACAAATGGTGATCTGCCTTTCTCAGTAGCTGCCCCAAAACTCTGGACCAGCTTACCATTGCACATCAGTGCTTCTACATCATTGGATGTTTTTATAGGGCTTAAAGACATATTTTTACTCTTTAGCATTTGAGGGTTGTTGTACTTGTATTTTAAATAATTAATTTATGTCAAATTGCTGTGTTATGAATTTTCATTTCAATTCCTCTTTTATTTGTTTTATTTTTTGCTGTCTATTTTATGTAAAGCTCTTTGGATCAATTACTGTTGACAACAGTGTGTGCTCTTCAAATAAAACTTGACTTGAATTGACTTTCACTTGACACAGCTGAGAGCGTCCGTCTGCGTTTTTGTGGGAGGCCCCGGCCAGATGTTGGACTTCAAAGTGGTAGTCTTAGAACCACCTTGTGACTCGGGCGTTAGTGACCTTACCGGGCCATCCATTGTAAACATGCATGATCAGTAATCAGGGACTTATGAACTTATGGCCCAGCAGGTAATACCGCAGCTCCAGGACTGCCCACTTGATGGCCAGGGCCTCCTTCTCCACGGTTGCATACTTCCTCTCGGCTGGGTTCAGCTTTCTGCTGATGTACAGTACAGGGTGTTCTTCGACCTCTGTGACAGCACAACTGTATGCTATATGCAGCAGGAAGGGGCAGCTGAAGTCCGGGGCACGCAGGACTTGTGAACGCAGTCTTGATGGTCTGGAACGCCCTCTTTGCGTTGCTGTTCTACTTTCTCAGGTCTGTCAAAGGGGAGGCTATGTTAGGGATGAAACAGCGGTAGTATCTGGCCAACCCTTGTACCTGGGTCTTGGAATGGGGCTGTTGGGCCTGCCGGATGGCCTCCACGTTCTTCTCCTGGGGCTTGATCAGGCCCCGTCCCTTCTGGTAACCCAGAGACTTGGCGTCGAACAGAGCAAGGTGGCACTTGGGAACTAAGACAATGGGGCTGGACCAGGGGCTTTGCGATGGTTCTATCACACCTAACTTAAGCATTTGGTCCACTTCCATCTCTATAGCCTCCCGACAAGCCTCAGAGATCTGATAAGGCCACTGCTTGATGATGTCTCCTGGTGGTGTTCAGATCTCATGCCGGAGGGTGTTGGTCACCCTAACCAATTTGGTGCCCTATGCAAGATTTCATGTGGCGCCCAGTTGCATGAGATGAAATACTTCATCTGATCTAAAAGTGTCTACCTCAAGTTAAGCAACTTGTATTTTATTTTATTTATATATTTTATTTTAAATTTACCTGTCAGCTTGATTTAATATAATGTAGTGTGTTGACAATGTTTTATACAGTTTTACTAAGCTGTTGGTTGGCACCACATTTATAAATGTTTTGCTGTTAGATTTTACAGTATATTGTGACTAGAAAGAGTTTTGTGCTCTTTGTTTTTTCGAAACTATACAATCTATCTTCCATTATCTTCTTCATTTTCTTGTTTTTGTTGTTTAGGAAATGACTCATCACCTGCTTGTTATTGGTCAGCTCTCAAAAAGGCACTTTTGTTCAGAAAACTGTAACATTTTTAACTTGAAAAGAGGCTTTTAGCTGCAGAAAAACACGCCGGTGGTGGCATTTTAAAAAGTGCTCAGGACATTTATTTTCGAAACACTGTTTACTCCATAGGATTATAATGTGCAACAGATGCTGACAGTTTTAAAAAAAGATGCCAAGTGTGAACATATCCTTAGAAGTGAACCTGAAGTCCCATTTTTCCTATCTGTATGAACTGGTCACAACAGTTTGTATAATGAAGAGTGTAATATGCAGTCTTCTGCACTTTTGCAGTTACATAATATAATAATAGTTACATAAGACTAAGAGACTAAGAGACTTGAAAAGCCTCTTCAAAGCACTAGTGCATGGATGGTTCTCTATTGAACTTGAGAATAAAAGTGGATATTTTCCACCTACTTCAAAATAATTAGACAGAAACATTTCTGGAACTGATCGTCCATGAGCAAAGACTATAAAGGTTGCATACTTTCTGGTCTGCATACTTTAACTCCCATTGAGATGAATGGGAATGCTATTGCTCTCTCTGCTCTCTCTGAGTATTATAAACCTCCTTGGCAGATCCAGCAGTGCTGAGTGAAGCCCACTTGATGGCCTCTAATTAATTGATAAAATAGCCATTAACTGAAGGAATAGACTATTGATTTCTTGGTTGTCCTCGCCTCATTGCAAAGGAAGTCTTAAACCATAATCAAACGATAAGGCGCTGACTCAATGTAACCCATTGAAGGTCTTTGCCAGCACAAGTGTGCAGACAACTTGTGGTCCTGTTTTGCATTCCCTCACTGTGAGGTGTACCATTAGCGGGCCCTAACCTAATTAATGGAGCAGCCAGCAGGAGAGGAGAGGTGCTGAGTGCCGCTGGTAATGTGATGTCACTGTGCATTAGACTGATGGGCCTGAACTCTCGGCAGGGATACGCCAAAACGCTTTTCCTATCACGGGCTGCTTTCCTTTGCCACTCCGACCCCAGACAGACCCATTCTCCTCTTCCTGCTCAACACCTCACAGTGCCTCTGATTCAATCACATCTGTTCATTCAATTCTGCAGATCTCCATAGGCACGCTGATTAAATGAAACACAAATCAAGATTCTTTTTTTTTTTGTTATCTACAGTGGCAGGATAATGGATGGACCTCTCTGCACTCTCTTGGTTGGTCTACGGAATCTGTGCTGCTTGGTTTTGCTTGAGTCAGTCATGGGCAGGACAGCAAGATTGAATGAGTGGCTCATGAGAGGATGGATGGACTGTTATATGATCTGTAGCCTGTGGCCCTTGACTTTCGACTGCGGGAAGTGACCGCTTCAACTGCATATTAGCCACTGTAGTCTACTGCCAAAGCCTGTTCCTCATCCTATCTCAAGCTTGAACATCAGTCACAAACAACGAAGCAGACCCTTGCACACACCTACAGAGACTTGAAAGCAATCCTTGATTAAATTGACACATCTCCAGTTCCTACAGTGCATTCCTTCTTGTCATAACAGAGCTGTGGTCTATGTTTCACTTTGTGGCTGTTTCCCTTCTTTCTCCAGACATATAATAATAAAAAACGAGATACAGCATGTGCAAACCACAGCTTTTTTTCACATTGTCACATTGTGTGAAAAAAAAAACAGTGATGCAAAAACTTTGGAAATTGTATCTTGTATCACTGGCATTAGATCAGAGATGCAAACAGTAAAGGGGGAAAAAGGTAAGAAACATTGCACGGAATAGGGGCACGCACCACACAGAATTTCCTAGATATTTGCTTTACATGCTCATTTGTAGTTTCTTTAAGTTATTATTGATATGTTTTTATATGTGCAAAATTGCAATATTTTACAATATATAAATACAAAAATGAACAAACAGACCTATTGTTGCGACATTTGACAAAAATCAAGATTTATAAATTTGGTCAAAATCCCATGTTATAAAAGATGAAGTGCTATGTTAAACTATTTAAGACAATATGGACTGATTAGCTGCCAATGCTGACCTAAAATGCCAAATGTTTGCCCTCTCTCTCTTTATCATTGTCACAAATCAGACCTCAAATACATTCAATAATATCTATTATATATATAGGGTTTGAAAGAAACAGTTGTCACTAAATGTTATCACTGAAAGGAGAAGAGTTTGCATCTAGGATTAGATGCATTTATAGATTCCACACTGCAAGTTTTAGATCTGCAGTTTTGTATTATAGTATAGTTAATTATATATACAGTATGTATGGTACATTATGAATAGACTGTGACATCATATTATGTCTGTTAACATTTCTGCACCCTCAGAGTCTGGGACCTGTGTGACCAGGGCATTGCATTGCATAGGCAAATTGCATAAACAATTGCAGAAATATGAATTATTAGACTGTCACATGGAATTTGAACCTATAGATATTTGTCATACATTTTATATATGCAGTTTATTGTTTGCATGCTGCATGGCTTGGACCAAGACCCACCAGTTGAGAACCTCTGCTATATAACTACTTGCTAAAGGCAAGCTATCAGTTGTTGTTTTTTTTTTTTTTCACAGTTTCATTTTTCAACAGAAAACTGCTGTGAGATTGTTGCTGTGTTGAAGAAGGTAATTGTTCTGCAGGTGCTCATCCCGTCTGGGATGCCAAATTACAGCTTGATTTCAAACAGGGAAGCATAAAAATGTGTGTTTCACATGTTGACAATGATATTGGCATGCTGTGATAGTGAGAAGGAAAAGATGGCAAATACGTTTGGGAATAATACTGACCTGCAGAACAGATGTGAAGTAAAATACTGCATCATAACCCCATTACTATCTCTTCCAAATTTGATCAAATTCACCCCTTGCTTTTTGTAAATGATTCCACAAATGTTTTGTTGAGCAAATGTTCCAAGGGGGCTTGAACTATATCTGTTAAGTTCTTTGGAGCTTGAAGGAAAGGACACATGGAAGATGTGCTCTCTTAATCTAATATGTCTAACTATGCACAGTTCTTGTTCTTGTTGTAGTTTGTGCGGTTAGCAACTGACAGTACCTCAGGACACTCGATATCTCAGCTGCCATAAGTGTGCACTGAAATGCAAAAAGACCATCCAGACAACCATGGTCCATCAAACTAGCTCCAATTTTCTCATGTCAGTAGTAAAACATCAATGTAGATGATTTCACCTTTGTGACAGCTGAGTACTTAGTCTTTTTTCTTTTGATAAATCAAATATTTATATGTGCATAAGCACAGCATTGCAAAACCACATGTCTAGTGACTCACTTTGAGTAGCAGAAAAGAGACACATACATATAGGGCTGGAAAAGGGAACAGTAAAAAATGGAAAATGTTATATCATCAATCTTATATCATCGCCTGCACAACTCTTAAACTTTTTGTTCATTATAAACATTTACAAATACATTATAAGATACCTACAATATAAAGTAATTGTGACCTAAAAAGCTCACAAAACAGTAAACTTCATTTTTTTATTATTTTAAGCAAAATTGTAAATTGGTAATGTTAAAGTTTTTTGCATTTTAAATACTTTGTATGACATTTCTATTATTTATTTATGACAACATATTACTTTCCTATTTGGCAGGGGATATAAACTGTGAGATTTACTGTTACTGTGAGACATGTACATTAACTGAAAGTTCTGCAAGTCTTTCTGTAAGTGTTTCTGTATTGCATTTCATTTTGTAAGAGTTTCTGCATACATCTATTATCTTCCACATAGCCTTCAACACTAATTTATAAAGCAGCCTAGCATCTTGATTTAACTGGTAAAACATCTTGCATTTGATGAAAAATGCCACAAAATAAAAACAGTCATTCAAAATGTGACAGCATATTCATATATTTATTTTATCAATTAATTTTTTTCTAAGACATTAGAAATGTATGTAACTGTTTATTTGTACATTAAAATATAGTTATCATGAAAAATGTGTGTATTTGTGTAATAGTACAGGTGATATGTGCAAAAATGCAGGTGAAATATTCACTTTTTCATAAAAGCATGAAACTTGATACAGTTGTAGAGGTTAGGGCCCTGAATGACTCAAACCCGATAACTCGAGAGATGAACTAATCAATTCTGTTTCCGGCTCAAGCCCCGTTCACACTAGCAGCGACACACAACGACAAAGCGACCCCATTCATTTCAATGCAGAGCTGGCGATATCCGGCGACAAGGGCGACAAGAGCGACAGCGGCCTTCAGCGACCGTATGTGGGCGTGTCCAGCGACGCGACAAAGTTCAGAATCTCTCAACTTTATGCAAATGAAGAGCGACTTTCGGGAGCGACAGCCAATAGGAAAGAAGACGATAGTGCTCATGTGATCATACTCCATTTTTTCAGCTCCAGCAATAACGCCCACAAGCGACCTCGTCAGAAGTCGCTGCTAGTGTGAACGGGGCGCTATAGGCGGTAAAATATCAGATGAATTTCATGTTGTCGTTAAACACAAAATGTGTCAACATTCACTGTGACTTTGGGTTACACTTGGTTTTAAGGTGTCCTTGTGACAGCGTTATACATTTACTGTAAATACTGAGCAATGGGCCCATTCATGAACGACATATTAGTGCTTTAAGTTGAATTACTGACTACATCAGCCCTATCTCAGGAAAATTCATATAAATTGTACGCCAAATAAAAACGAAAACTCGATGTATTGATGCACATAAATTGACTTAACATGAGTTTTTGTTTTTATTTGACGTGCTATTTATGCAACATACGCACATTCATTAGATGGGGGAGATCATAGGGTAAGGATTAGGGTTGTTTAGGGTAACTTGCATGTAATTATGCATAGTCTATTGTTATTATAATAGGCTTACTTGTAGCTTGTGTAACAAGAACACCTTAAAAATAAAGTGTTAGCCTACCTGATTTTGTTGTGTTGTGCAGCGTTTCTGCGGTTAATGCTTTGAACAACAATAGGAGCGCATGATCTGTGTTTTTTCTATGCTATTTTGCTTTCAGTTGATAGCTATAGTCGCTCGTTTCTTAATGAACCTTTGGTTGGATCCTCTCAACTTCTGTGGCGTGGATTCCTGAATGTACGAGGAACACAATGAAAGAAGAATAAGCAGGATTGGTATGCTAATCAAGGATTACTTTATCAGGTCAGAGTTAACTTCTAGCCCAGCATGTTTTTGTTTTGGGTGAACCATTCCTGGAAGATATAACTATTTGATTCAACTGTAGCCTATAGTTTAACAGTATGCCAAGTAACTTACTGGATATCTGTTTTAATAGCCTTTCTCTTTCGTATGTGAGGAGGCCACACTTGGAGACATCCCTCGCGGCAGACTGTAGCGCGGTGACGTAAGGTACATACCTTAAGTATGGGTATGTGTTTACCGCGCATGCGCAAAGTGACGTATGGTATGTCTATGAACACGATTCATCCTACCTTATCACGATCCATACCTACCTTACCTCCTATGAAAAAAATGGTAACATAATTTGATATCAGAAAATGCTACCTGTTTTATTAATGTCTACACCTCAAACAAACCTAAACCTACCCTTACTGTTAATGCAAATATAGTAATTATGCATGCAATATTGATGTGCGCACGCGCGTAATACACATACGTCAGGTATGTACCTGACGTCACCGCGCTACAGTCTGCAGCGAGGAGTACTTAGGGACATTGGTGCAATCTAGTTTTAAAACGTACAAAAAGTGAGACAGCAGGTGGAGCTGTTCACACGTTATTCTCTTATGTGCATGTGAAACGCTCAGCTCAGGGTTGAATGTTTCAAGTCAACCATACTACACACGAAAACTTATTATCTTCTTGTTCTGATTTTGTTTTTGTTGCAAAAGCTCCAAAAGCAGCAATCTGAAGCTTAAAAATATTTACAATTTGTGCAGTTAAATAAAAATAATGCAAATGCCAGGGACTATCATTTTACATAGCCATGGAAAAGAAAAAACAAACAAGGCCTAAGCATCACTTAACCATTGTTTTGCATTTGTAAAAATCAAAAGCTTTATACTTATGCTTTTGTTGGGTACACAAGTAAACGGCTATACTGGTGGATGAGATTTTAGAGGGATTCTCAACGAAAGAACGGCCTTGATAAAGACAGTCCAAGATAAAGAAAAATAAATGACAAAGAACAGCCAAAAGTAGCTGAGCCAGTGTGTGTGGGTGGTCAACAATGCTCTGCAAACCGTTTATGCCAAAACGGGCAGTTGCAGGATTCTGGCTACTGCTTTTAAGCACACACTCTGATATGCATATCATCAAATAAATAAAACCCTGAGCTGATTTTGACAAGTAGTAATGTGTACAGAATCCAATCAGACCCCAAAAATACATACATTTTATACAGTAAAGATGCCATACAATATAGATTTAACGTAGCTTTGGTTAAGATAAACATTTTTAGTAATCCCTCTCTAATTTATATAGGTCTTCTCTTCTCTGACTTCCTGAAATGTGTCTTATATTCAGCTCTTCTGCTAGCTCACCACCAAGATGTCTGTTGAATGTGGGTTGAAATCTTTCACTCGTCTCCCTCTACATTAAAGGAAGTGATGAGTGCAGTATTGAATGCTAGCACACGACCATGTCCTTCACGTTACAGAGAGTGTTTTCATTTACTGAAGAAAAATTGAATAGTGCTCGCTCCTCTATGCTAGAACTACGTGATGGAGGCATGAATAGAAGAGATTTTCAAAAGCATCCGCTGCCATCAGATTACACCAGAATTATTACAGGTACAGATAAATGATCCCTCAGATTAAATACTCAACGTTATGACTGCACTTCATCTATTGGATTAGATAATCTCATTTCTCATTGAGCATAACGGAAGAGACTGGCTTACATTAAATAAGCCAGTTTGCGGTTTGTACAATAGTATCTCTACAAGGACAATGTGCTTCCAGGAGATTATAAAAAATGAGCTTGTGAAACAAATCACAGCAACAAGCCTGAATAACCGCTCCAGTCCACCTACGCACCTACAGAAAGCGATGCGCTGTAAAGCCTCTAATGTGACCCTGCAACACCTCACTGTTCAAAAAGATGGCGCTCTCCGCTCGCCTGAGGTAAACACTCCTCGAGCTTGAGCGTGGAAGAGAAACCAGCAGGATAGACATAACGTTACTAAATCACTCGGTAACTCATTTGTTTCTGTAATAAAAGGTAAATGTTGCTTCATATCCTAATGCTGCTACACTAACACCATTATACACCAATGTTGATCTCGTTTTCCTGAGGCCATGCAAATGATGAAAGAGAAATTACCTCGTTAAAGATGTTTTTTTAACTAGTAACTCTTCAAACGAAGGCTGAAAAGGTCTGATGTTTCTGCAGCATGTGTAAAGAACATTTTTAATAAACGTATGAACGCTTTCGACCAAGCATGTTTGAAAATAAAGGTTCTTTATTGGCATTGATATTGCCTGTTAATACCTGAGGAGCCTCACTTAATTTCACTTTAAAGGAATGGTTTACCCTCCAAATTTAATTACCTCATGATTTACTCACCCTCAAGCCGTTCGAGGTGTTTAAACTTTCTTCTTTCAGACAAATATCATTGCAGTTAATGGTAGTTGCAAAAAAGTGCAACAATACATCATAAGGTGGCCTTCTGAAGTGAAGCGATGCTTTGTTTAAGAGAAACGCCCTTATTAATAACCATTTAAACTGTAATTTCTAGCTAACTGGAGTAAGCATGTGCACGAGAGAGTGAATGATGCAGGTTCTTCATCTTATTGTTCTTCACACTAAAAATGGTTCTTGAAAGTGGAACTATTCCCCAAAAGGTTCTTTAGAACCTTCTTACAAAGTCTCCATTGACGTGAAAGGTTATCCATGGACCCACTGAGACAAAGAACATACTGTATATTTTTCTCATTTTCAATCAAATTCATGATTCATGTTTTATTATTTTCATAAGTGGAAGGTACTGCAAAACTTGTTCTTTACAGGACTACAACATCAACAAATATACATCGAGACAAATAAGCCATTATTAATTCAGTGATCCAATAAAAATTGCTTCATGCTTCAAGTTCATTTTAACTACACATTATCATATTTAACTGTGTTAGTTTTCACCCTCACATGAAAAGAGCTTATTATGTTCAACATACTAATTAAACACTCATGTATAATTGCAATCAAAACCGGGAAGAGCAGTTAAAAGTAATAACTAGATGTCCAGTTAATGAATCTATTTTTAAAAACGACGTGAGTGGTTGTTTTCCCACAGGACTTTTAACGCATGTTCCACGCTAAGGAACCTTTTTAGCATTTCTGCGAATTTTTCAGCCTGGTTGGGAAAGAGCAGGCTTCATAATTGCATTAAACAGGCGCTTGTGAAATATTCTGTGGTGCAACAAATGTTATTTTGAGGGCGTGCTTCATTTCAAGGCCTTTCAATAAAACAGAAGTGTGATTTTATATTGTATTCAGCTACATCCTACACACATGTGTGAAGCTGAAAACAAAACTCGGCCGAAATGCTTTTCAACAAGACCTTGGGGCTTGAAACTGAGCTTTTCAGATGATGACCTCATGTTAAGGACACAAAGAACATGAACATTCCACCCTTAATCAGATTATGTAGAGGTAGCTAAAATAATGAAGTAACTGAGGTTTACACATACGTATGTTTACATGGAAGTGGAACTTTCTCATTTAATATTTACATTTTATTTTAGAACGGTTTTAGATAACAGTCTTACTGTGCATTCCTTATCTCAAGCACAAATTTCATTCTATCTCAGCCTCGTTTGGCATGTGCATGTGTGTGTGTGGGTCGTGTTCAGACAGGTAACAATACACTAGCTGGCCTTCAAGCACTGAATGTTCAAAATGTGAATGTGGTAATCATAGAAAACCTTGACGAGCACAGACACGGATAAAGAGGAGAAAATGACAAAGCCGGCTTCACAAAACCCAAGTCACCAATCAATCATCCGCCCAAACTCTAAAAGCAGATGCAATATACTAAATTAAGAATCTGGAAATGGGCCAATTTCCCAAAAACACACAAATCAAAACTGACAAACAAATAAAGAAACAACACCAGTTTTTTTTTTCCCCCACATTTTTATATTTCATTTTACTTTCATTTTTTCCCTTAATGGACAATGTCAAACATTTTTTTTTTTTTGTAGATTCTGCAAGATATGTTTGGAATTTGTAACAGAAGCCCTCCTAAAACGGGGTCAGTGGTCTGAACGCCCCAATTCCTCTCCAATATCAAACATAACCCACCCTCCCACCTGAAACCCCCCCGACTCTCTCACACCAGACATCCCCTTTTAAATTAAACAAGAAGGAAACTAAACAAAACAATAGTTTGCAGAGGCTCATTACATAAAACAAAGACTTGAAAAGACAAACACTTTAAAAGAGGACACGAAAAGGTGGTCAACTTTTGGTACCTGTTTAAGGTCATAGGCCTCTCTCAGGTGTTTATCGCGAAAAGTAAAGCGTTAACTTAACAGAGGCGTTTTTTTCGTCTTTACAGAGTGTCTACTTGACTACATTGCCGATTGAGCTCTCACCTCTTCTCAAGCAAATGAAGAGGCAACGATCATATACAATCAGCAGTTGTTGTTTTTTTTTGTCAATGATAAAGCCATACAATATATTACATTAAAACACTGATTTTTCTTTGGATGAGAGTTACTTTTAAATACAATAATGATAACATGCAGGTTTACCCTCGCCGAGTCTCATTTTAAGAATGCGCAAGACATAAGGACCCTGAACTGCTTGCGACGTTAAATAAAACGGAAAATACATGTGTGAGCGACAGTCTCGATGCCTGCACACAGAAATTTTGCTATATTTATTAGCATGGCACATGACCTTAATTGCGTAACGCACAGGAAGTTTGAGTCTTTGCGCAGCGAAATCTCCAGTCGCCGGATTACTATGCAATGATAATGGTACAATATATAAAAAAAACCCCGAAAATAAAAGTTTGAAAAGACGATTTGGTAAACAGTTCTTAAAAATCCTGTCCTTAATTCTCAATAACACACAGTACAGTAAAAGCGATGAAAATAACTATGCTTTGCTTCAGGTTCAGAATTTAGTCAATCATATGGGTGGAAAATGGTCCACTCTAGAGAATACAGGCGTTTAGAAGAGCGCACAGCTCAGCTATAGAAATACTAGCGCTGAAGATACTTGCTGATGCAAACTATTAAAAGGTACATTAATTAGATAAATTGAACATTAAATGGGTTTTTAAAACTTTAAACGGGTGGGCTACAATTGTTTAGTAAAAACGGAAAATAAAGGCAATAGAAAAAAAAACAACGTTTATTCTATCGAGATGAGAAGATGCAGGATGTAAGGCATGTATGCTCATTTCGAGATGTTTAACGTCCACCTCATTCGATCACATTTAAACGCAGACATCACTGAATTCGTTCAACTGCTAAAGCGTGACGGCGAGAAAAAGAAAATTCGGCATAAAATCCTGGCAGTTCAATCGTGCCTTTATCCACTGTGTTATTAGCGAAATGTTAAAGGTGTAAAAGTGCGTGAAAGTACAGCAGAGGCCTATAAAAGCGTGATTACAAAATGGAGGGTTGAAAGTAAACAAAACCATGCAGACATAATCGCTCCTCCAGCCAACTTCTGGGAAGGTTTTTGCTTTTCTCGCAATTTTTGATTACAAATTGGTGTAATTTGAGTTATGAACAGGAAAAAAAACCCAAAACAAATGAAAGAAAGTAAACATCACATTTGGTTGAGGGAACACCGGACAATGTACATGTACATATAAACGTGCCAACACTTGTTATTAATGCACTCATCTTAGCTATATTGGCATTATGAAGGTATTTTTCCACATATTGTTTCAATACCAATTTTTTTTTTTGTTTTGCGTCAACAATTATCATACTCGCTTTGGGTATTATTCACAAATAAGCATTCTATATAATTATGTTGGGTCAAGAATTATTTTGCCAAGCGCACAAACGACGTAAAGAAATTCTGCTGAGCAAGTCAAGTTAGATGTTAAAAGAAAAAAAAAGAAAAAAAAAGTGAGAAATAAACCTAATTTATAAACGTAAATTTACAAAATGGATTTTTTTAATTCATTATTTTATTTTTTTAACTACTGAATCTAAGATGACCTTACACCACCCCAATGCTATGTCTATATATATATTCTGTATTTTATATACACATGTAATATTCATCCTGTACGTATTCATTCATCTCAATTTTCCCACCATTACAGATCTTACATTTCTTATCTATATCAATAAATAAATAAGAACCATGGTTTGTTTTTCATTACGCCCTCTTCATGGTATTGTGCGATTCTCCCCGTAATGGTCCTGGAGAGTTTTGCATGTAGGGGGCATCACCTCTACCAAAAAGAGAGAGAATGAGAGGAAAACAGAGGAAGAGATAGAGAAAAAAAAAAATGATGAGAGACAAAGGAAAGGATGAGGGAGAGCGCTAGGTAGCTGCTGGGTTACTACGCCTGTGCGTTGGTGCCGTTCTTGTCGGGGGAATTGGCTGCGTTGATGGAGTTGGCAGTGCCGTCTGGCTGCATGCTGTCCTTGCGCGGAGGCATTCGTTCGTTTATCCGGTCCAGTCCACGTGCTTCCTCGAAGCTTTGGATCTTGTGTTGAGGGTTGAAGCCTTGGATGGCTAGAAAGTATGGAAGCAGGACGTTAGTTACCGCTTATGCTTATGGGGTGGCACAGTAATGTTCGTTTTATTTAGGATGTTATTGGCATCTTTTATTTTTATTATATAGTCAAATTGATATCTAAAAATCACAAAAAAGCACAAAAGTTGAAGCTTAATAAACAAAAAAACAAAAGCAATTATTCCCCCACCCCCAAAAATCTAGTCGTCCTAAATCCCAGCATTGACTTATTAAGATACAACATTTAAGTCACTAAACGTAGCATGACTACAGAGGTCTGTTCTTCCCCAAACAGCCCCCCAGAAAGATTGATGAAATACAGATAATATATATACATATTATATCAGTCAGCCAATCAACCAGCTGCGATGAGGAAATGAGAACTACAGTAAGTCTCGACAAGTTAAGATAACATTAACCAGAAACGCTGATGTACCCACGTCAAGCCTGACATTAAAGGCGAAAACAGGCCTAGATCTGAGTTTTATTTGTGTGCATTTTGGTCAGGAAGTGAAACTGATCAAAACAAAGATTCAGTCTTATGCTGTGGTCTGCTCACACCCCAGCCTCTGGCTTCTCCACTTTAAACAGCTGTGCCTGAAGCGTTCACGACTTCAATCGTTCTCAAACAGTCCCCTTACAAAAGCCAATCTACCAGTTCATCACGCGTTACGGTTTGCCCCAAAAATGAAAATAATGTTATCCTTCACTTGCTCTTGAGTCATTTCAAAACTGTACGTCTGACTTTCTCACGTAGGATACTAAAGTTATATTAAAGAGCTATTTGTCCATACAATGCAAATCAGTGGAGTAAAAATATATTTTTAAATTTGCTAAAACATGTCATCCCATTTTCAACAATATTCAAAAATCATGTTTCTAACATTTTCAACAAAAACTAGTTTACAAGTTACAACAAAATTACAAGTTATCAGGTTTTGCAAATAAACTCTTTAAATAGGTTTAATGCTCCACGGAAGAAAGTCATAGATGATGAGGGTCAGTACGTTTCAATTTTTGGTTAGCTATCAGTTTGAAAATGCATTTCCTTTCTTAACACAAGTTCCTTGTCATAATAAGTCGTGTTGTTGCAGGTTACATTTTTAGCAATTTAGTGGCGTAGAAATCTCACACTTTATTTTCAATGTAAACATGAACAAAAAAAAACAACAAACATCCCAAACGTGCAAAATCAACCAAAACTTCTAGTTTTAAACGTAACAAGCACGTGAAATAAACACACACAAAAAAACACTAAAAGACATCGGCGACTACAAAGGGACGAAATGCACACGAAGGACAGACAGTTAATCCAAGGGGGAGGGTAACAGACAGACAACACTGAGAAGTTTTCACAGATGTCTTGCATACCTCGTGCTTCTTCTGCTTCTATGGTGGCTGTGTAAGCATGAGTAGTAGTGCCATGCCCAAAACGAACGGGGAAAGAAAGTGAGTCAAGTTATCAATGCAATCACAAGTCCATTCAAACCCCATCCCAGTTTCCCATTCATTCATCTTCCCCTCCCAACACCAGCCCGAATGCTTCACATGCCACACAGGAAGAAACCTGAGAGGTTAGTTTAGTTGCTTCATCCAGAACATAAACAGATTTCAAGACTTTTTCCTAGTCAGGTTTGTTTTTGAGAACCCGTGCTTCTGAATATGAGATGTAGTCCCTTCTGAACTACTCTTGACATGGACCTAGTCTATTTTTAAAGCTGAAGGTATACAATAGCCAAACAAGGAAAGGGATTCGCCATAAAAAAACAACCAAACTTCAATGCAATGTACCGTGTATGCATGATGAGAGTGTATTTGTGGCCTTCACAGGAAGATGAGGGGTAAGACAGCTTTGAGCGATGTGTCTTTTTTTCTCTCTCCTATTTTCAGCTACTGAAGAGTCCTTTTATTTACATCCCCTCCCCCAGTGTACCACTAACACATTACAGTCATTAGTCAGTGTTGTAGTTCACTGTGCCTTAAAATATGACCTAAACAGCTGGGCTTTCCAAAAATGTAATGTCATAGATCTCCCAAATATGAAAATGCATTTTCCATTAATACAAGTTACTGCAAAAAAACAGTAATATTGTAAAATGTTGCTACTCTTTTCGACAACAGATCATGGGCTTTTATTGCTGACGTTTCACACCTTCATGGTTAAAGGTTTGTTCAAACCCTCCACCCCTAGTATATGCAGTTTGTTATTGTATATTATGAAACATTCACCATATTTAAGAGCACATACTTTCATCAAAAACAAACCTGACAATGTTAATGTGGTTGTTAGTAGGAGGGCAGCAGGCCGATGAGTTTTTACAGTGAAGGCAAGGAGAGGAAGCATGGCACACCGACAGGCGCTGGCTAAATTGGGTCATATTGCGTCATAGTCATAAGCTCACAGGAGCCCCTCTCACTGTGAAAGCATCACCCAGCAGCAGCTCCTTGGCACTCACTACGATCTCAGCAGCGCTTGGAAGTTTTTCAGGTCCCTGTCGGGACAAGCGTGTTGACTGAAATCCCCTTCATGACCAAACCTTTGTAAAATCTCCCCCCCTCTTTAAACGAGATCACTTTTGATAGAGTCGATGATGGGTGTGCTGCACCATGAGAGAGACAGAGGTGCCGAGCAAGGCAGTGACAGAAACAGAGAGAGAGAGAGAGAGAGAGAGAGAGGGGGGTAAAGTCTGAGAAAGTAAGTGTAACAGTAGCAGGGGGTCGGTGGAGAGCAGGTATCGGCCTCCACACTACCGCGGAGACCGCTCAATGATGCCGGGGAGTAAGACTTACCGCTCTGTAGGGTCTGTCTGCCTCCTGACAGCACACCCAGAGGCAACGTCCCAGTGGGGGTCAAGCCCTTTAACTGCAACACACTCTCGTTCTCCTCTCTGAAAACACACCCACGCACAAGGTTAAGGGACGCAAAATCAGGTTTGAAGTTAAATCAAAGAATCATGTTTTTATTTGACCTTCTTTATTGATAACGTCAAACAAATAACTAACAAATTATAATCTTTTAATATACATGTAAAAAAAAGTCACGTGGCATTATGACCTAAACTAATCTTATGTCATTAAAAAATACATATATCTGATATTTAAGGGAAACTTATTGTATTGTCCATAAAGTCTGCATAAGATCAAAATGAACTATATTTATTTTGTTAGCGCACATTGCTATTTTTGTGGAGAACAAATAATCAGTGCAAGTAAATCTAAAATTGGTTGCTAACTAAATAACATGCATTCATATGTACCATGTACCACATTATAAAAATATGTATGAGACAGATATAGGCAAAATGACAAATCATATATATAAATCATATTTTATTACCCTCTCTATCATATTACTTGCATCAAATACTGTTGCTATGCTTTTAAAGACTATGTCCACTCTGATGTGCAGAACAGAGTGTGTGTGTGTGTGTGTGTGTGTGTGTGTGTGAAAAATCCTTGGAGGGGGTTTCTGTGTTAAGCATGTATATTCACCTAAGAACAGAGAAAACTCTGGCCATCTTGCCAATGGCACGAATCTTATTTCGGATCACCTCCTTACGGACTGCCGGAGTACCACCTGCCACAAACATGCAGAAAAAAAAAACATGTGAAAGAATGTAAAGGTCTAGTTTTATTTATGCAAATAATTTTGCTGCCTATCTGCCAACTTGAAACCTTGCACATTTTATGAACTACTTTAATCCACATCATTATCTGCACACTAGCCCTATCTGACGGACAGAGTCAAACGTACTCCAAATCAAACGAGCCATTACATCCTGTACTCCCATAAGGAATAAATAAACCCCATTTCAAAACTCAAAGGCTCACAGACACACAGAGGAAGTGTGTCAGGTCAAGTTAAAATTATGCACCATTCAAAAAAAAGAAGGACAAATCATATGGGCATCAAGAACAGTAAATGGGACACTGTATTCCTTCATGACAGCTCCTCAGCTGTGGGGTGGGGCGTTCAGAACGGGTTCATCTGGTTTCATTACAGCAGAAGAGGCATCACTGTACTTCACGGCTCTTGTGTTAAGAGCAGTAATTCATTTTAAATTACTGAAGTGACTGAATGGAGACGCAGGTTGTCTCAGCTTAGGTAAGCCGCTAAGAGGATGTCTGGGTAGAAGGTTAGCAATATATTTGATTCACTGATAACGGACATCAAAAGCTTGGAAGGCATTTGAGAAGTATAAAACGAGCACCGTTTGAGTACTTCCTTTCTCTGCAGTTTTTGACCTTCATAAAATTGATGAAACAGTAGAGTAGGAAGCCCATTTAAATCAGACAATTAATGCTGAGTTCGTATTTAAAGAAACTTGCACACAAGAATATGGTGTCCTAAATAGAAATATATGGGTTATGTGCTGAGGACTAATACACACTAATCAGAGAACTATTATTTGATGAGAAAAGGGGCATGCTGGTATATTTAACAGAGCTGAAATCCATGTTGAGAAGATTGAAGAAATCAAAGAAAGGAGACATTTAAGCGACGAGGTTAACGGAACACACTTTAACATTTTAATTGAACCGTATATTATTATCGAAGAAATACAAACTGGTAACACTTTAGTAAAGGGACCAATTCTCACTATTAGCTTCAAGCTTATTAGCATGCCTATTATAAATATATTGGCTTTTTATAACACATTCAGCAACAATTACAAATAAATGCTGCTGATGTGCACTTTCCTTTCATCATATTAGAAAGATTCAAATAGATTAGCCATTACTGTAACTGCAATATTTCAAAATATTAAGAGTTTTTTACCTATTAAACACAATAGACTTATTTTAATGGTATTTTAAGATTTTTCTTGTCTTTAACCTCTGTTAGAGCACAGTGAGGCTCAACCGAATTTATTTCAGGTTTACAAAAAGCTACAATGCAACAGAAGCATGAAACACATCCATTCACGAGAGGAAGCTCAGGAAAATAGCTTTTCATGTTCTTACCTTCACATGTGTCGTCTCCCTCTGACATGAGCTCATCGTCCGAGCAGATGTTTAACACGTTGACCAGCATCTCTGTTACTAAAAGCAAATGCGAGAAGAATAACTTCAACAACATTATTAATAGAGCTTATCTGTTGCATTATTTTTTTTGCATTTTTACAGAATTGCATGTTATAACCGATCACGCACGATTATGCTGAGCTTATGAATGTCATGGTCAATCAGAGGCGTTCTGACGAGACATTAAAACAGCAGTTACGTTGTTCAGCACGTGCTGACTGAATTCTGACTCGCAAATTCTCTCATCATAAACAAAGTGCAGACGTATGTGCGATTTAATCATCATATAGTGTGGAATCACTGATCATAACAGGAGTGTTTTCAACTTCCGCTAGGCAGAGCTTGTGATGTTGTTCTTTGCTTATTTTCAGTAGCTGCTTTTTGAACTATACTTGCAGTGTTTCTATTAGCTATGTTAAACACAAATTCAGTCAACCCAAAAGCATTAGGCTGCTATTAGCCTTACACTGGAGTCGGCTTACTTTCAAGCAGAGACGTTAAGTATGTAAATAATTGAATAAACCAGCACATTAATATTGTGTATCGGTAATTTCACAGGCTGATTAAAAGGACAATATAAAAACACTCTAGGAAAGATTTGGTTACTCCATCCAGACAATTTGTCTGAATGTTCCCTTGATCAATAAATCATCAGAATTGATGCACAGTAAAACCACATCCCATACTTTAGCGAATGCATTGGCAATTTTTTTTATTAATAATGAAGTCAATTAAATCAACCGATTAGGTCATTCCCATTTGCTCTTTACCTTTCTCTCCGACAAAGGGCAGTGACCACGTGAACACATCCATGAAGTTGGGCAGCCAGTACGGGTGAGGAGAGCAATTGAACTGCCGGATGTTCATGACGTTGTTCTCGTATTTCAACACAGCAGCTTGAAGGGTTAAAGGCGTAAAAAGGAGAGTCAGACATTCTGAAAGACTTCAAATAAGAAATAAAAAAAGAGCTATGTATATCTGGACTGTGAATTTATTGCATAAGGGCAAAAATGAATCAGCTTAGCCCCATGGCACTGGCTCAAAAATGTCTTAAGAGCTCTTACCTTTATTGTTATACACATCTAAGTAGTTTGGTGCAGAGAAGATTGTGATTAAAGAGGGGAAGCCTGTCGTCTGACTTTTTCTGTACATTCGATACCTAAAGGGGTCAGGGAAATGGCACAGACATCGTCAGTAAGAGCTGTTTACATTCGGTTCCGAGCAGTCTGCTTTATGTGTGCAGTGCACTCACCCCGCATCTTGGGCTTCATGTGCTCTTATAACTGACAACAAGTTATTATTCATCAGAAAGTCACATACTGCAGGGTAACTGTTAGAGATGGAGAGAGAGGTGTAATTAGTGTTTCCAGCAGTCCATCAGTCAGAACGGCGTGACTAACATTGTGAGGTGGGACTGTGAACAGGGACTGTGTAGGCAGCTATCAAACAAATGTGCATGTGGGCAGACTGTCAGCTGGAGTACCTGTAGAAATAGGAACATCCTCTCACACTGTTGTGACAAAAGTGCTCAGAGCTCTTTTCGCTGCCGTAGTCCTCGCCAGGGTCAGACCACAGCAGGTCGCACATCGGCCCAAAAGCTGGAGGCTCTTTAAACCGGTCTAACTGCAGCACAACAGTGCAAAGCAAACAATCAGAAAAATAATCCAAACGTATGTTACTCATATAATTACACACAAAGAGGAGTCGAGAGGATTGATTTGATCGAAACCTTCTAAACCTCGAATTAAAAAATACATTTTAGCGTAGCATGATTATTTTAATAAATATTACACGATATAATAAATTATAGTAAAAGTAGTATCGCATACAGTAAAAAAATGATTCAAATTCTTTTGATGATTAAAGGTTTTTTTTTTTTTAAGATTTATTTTTTGTCATTTTGTAGTTTTTATTGTGATGGGACAGATCAGTACTGTCAGGAAGTGACAATAACTGGTTGATATTTAATA
>JAUCMT010000002.1:5765139-5782475 GCA_032357475.1 Enteromius thamalakanensis | reverse complement strand
GTTTAGAAAACGTACATTATTAATAATAAATAATTATTAATAAAAATAGACTAGGTCAGGATGGTTGCTAGTTGTGGAAACAATTGATTGTTTTAAATGCTGAGGTAGACTAGTGAGATTAGATTTATATCTGTCTTTTAGCTTGAATATTCTTAGCAGAAGTGCTTTAAAAGGAGATCAGTTTCGAGATTCAGCATGTTGACATCTTGCTGCGCAACTCTACAACTCCCTCCGAGAAGTTGCATCTCTAAATTCATCCCCTTTAAAGAGTTGTCACAACAGCGAAACAAGCATCACCTTCCTAACAAATTCAGCACCTTCCACTACTGTCATGAGTATGGCACACACAATGCAGCAGCACCACATGTTTCTTACTTTCCGGATGTCGTCGAGGCAGGTGATCTCAGGGGACAGGCCTCCGTGAACGCACAGGAACTGCTGGTTGAGCAGAGCGGCCAGGGGAAGGCAGTCGAAGGCCTCCATGCAGGCGTCATACACGCGCTCCGAGTACTTAATCTTGCCTGCGATGAGAACCACAATTAAAAAAAAAAAAAAACACCCATGTATCTCCGAACAGGCACAAGCCGAGTGAATGAGCTTTTCAAGCCAAGGCTGTCACGCCGTCCGTTTGACATATCACAGTAATGCTGGGTGGGTGAGGGCAGACCGGGGCTTGCCAACTTTCCAAGGCTGGAGGAATAGATGGAGGAGGAGGAGGATGTTGCATGCCTTGTTAGGTGATGTTGCAGCAGACCCGCGTGCTAATTGGGATGAACAGAGGAAAGCAGCGCGGCAGGAGGCTGATTAAAAGGAGGCTGAGGCCAGAGACAGGTTACACGTGGAACAAGCGCCGCATACCGCCGTTAAATCCTGACATTTCAGAACGGGCCAGCCGTGCAGTGTATTGTAAACAGCAGCACTGACAGATGAGAAACAGGCTGCCTCGTGATGAGCAAAGAACAACACTGCAATGAGCCAGCAAGTGGTGAAGTAGCACATCATTATCAAAGGCCCTTTGATTAGCTGGACGGAGAAACAGCCAGCCTCGAATTAGGCTGAATGAATGCATTAACAGCCAAGATTCTGCTGATCCAAAGAGGTATGCCATTGTTCATAGAGTGGTTCCTGATTGGCTAAAAGTGTCGAGTTTTCGTTGCAGAACCCTCAGAGCCATTTGACCTCAGAGTTCAGATGGCTTTTGTTGATGTGAAGGTTTTATTACTTATCAGGTCTGCAACTCGATTAGTTTGACGATGGATCAAACTGTATTTGATTAATTAGATTCAAAATCCAAACCTTATTTTCTGAAATGTATTGCACAAACTAAATAAACAAATGTACATATGAATCCAAAATTGTAAAGATTCTACTTAATTATAAAAATGAGCTGTGTATTTATATATAAAAAAAGGGTTTACGCATAAAAACAATAAGTGTAATACTGCTTTAAATTGTTGTTTTCACCCCCAATTTTTTTTTTTTTACTCTATTGCAATATTGTTAAATATTTACACAATGTAATTTAGTGTAATGATTTTGTCAGGCATATTACCAACAATAAACAATTTATAACATTAAAAGTCTAATTACTTTCATCTCAAATAGTAATGCTACACTTTTAAAATTTGCCTATTTTTTTAAGAGAGCAAATCTAAATGCTCCCTTATTCTTATTCTATATTTCAATATGTACAAGTCCGAATAAGCATGGTGTTTGAATCTTCACATAAATATTGTTACACATCAAATAGAAATTTTATTCTACAAAAACTTGAAAACTTTAAAGTAAACACTTTAATTGGATTTAATGCGCTTTCTAAGGACATAACATCAAAATTTCTCTTCATGCAGACAGCTTGATGTCTTTGAGCCATTTTAACATTTAGTTTTATTGATTTTTAATGCATTTTTTTTTTCTTTTAATCTTGCTTGATTTCCTCCAAACACTGACGACTAAATAGGCAAATAGAAATGAGCTATTATTTGAATTGGCTATGGTTTAAAAACTGTCCAAAACAGCAGTTTTTTTTATTATTAAATAATAATAACAGTAATAAAAACAATAACCCAAACTCTTTAAATCATAAAAAAAATGTAAAATGAGAAAACTAGAGCGTGGCAGCTGAAAGCAAATTTACATTAGCTAAAATATTTAATAAACACGAGGGGTTTATATAACTCGCTGAATAAAGGGTGTTACAATTTTGCGCAGCCTCTGTGTGGGTCTGCTGATCATCAGCTGCTGGTGGAAAGCAGGCAGCCGTTCGATGTGCGGGTTTCAGTTAGCTGTCAGCGTTTGTCATGACTGGACTGATGGCTGATGTAAATCTAAGTGGGGAGTGAAGAGCCCTGACGCGCGCTGAGGGACGTGATTGAGCTCTGTGCCTGCGGCCCGTCATCCAATACTCCCCTGACACCATCTCTCTTGGGATGCCACGATGGTAATGGTGGAAAAAATTGCCATGACAGACTTGAATGATAGGATGTGGCAAAATCTCATTTCATTCTCTTGATAACGTTTACACACACACACACACAGACACACACTCGGGTTTCTAAAGAGCTGAGCTTACATTCTTGTTTAAAGGTAAAGTACTCCGTGAGATGTCGACACTCGTGGTTGCCTCTGAGGAGGAAGAGGGTGGTCGGGTGGTTGATCTTCAGGGCCCACAGATAGAGCACACACTGCAGATGCAAACAGAAAAAGCGTTTCACAAATAGCACAATAGCAACGCTTCATATACCCCTATTCGGTTTCGCACAATTACGCTGATACTTCACTTTTTTGTGTGTGTGCATATCATTTCCTAGAGCTCAAATAATGAAAATCCAGGTCACTGAAACTTTGAAACCAATTTTTCTCAGTGTGGTCATTTTTGAGGCACTCAACTATACTAACACATTTGGTGAAATTTTGTTCTTGATACATCTGTAAAAACTTGATGAATGACAGTGTATCACATATGCATTTCACATTATAAGGTGGTTGCATTTGCTCCGTACTAAGTGTCAGTATTGACCGTGTGTTAATGAGACTGGTATTCAAGTAGAAATGGAAAAATATGTTCAGTCAGGCCTAAGACTCCCCCCACAATACTGTTGAACACAATCATTAGCGTTCTGATGCAGCTCAAACTAATATGCTGGAAGGCCACGACACAGCAGGTTCAGTGTTTAAGAGGATTATACCTCCATTACTCCTGATATTTTATTAAAGGAATAGATCACTGAAAAATGAAAACCATTGTACAACACAGTGGCATATACGGTATTCAGTTTTTCTTTATGCATAGAATACTTTAATGATTGACTATATTTGCATATTGTAGACCTGGGGCTGACTTGTCCTTCAATTTCAAACAGTAATATTAATACATATTTCCAAAGACTGGACTAGATGCAATTGTTTTGTATAAATCTTTTTAAAATTATTAATGTGCATTTAGTATTTCCAGGGGATAACAACTAAACCAATATACATGATTTTCAAAGAAGTTCTGTTATTTTACACTTGTAAGTTAACATGTCAGATAATGTATTTCTAAAAATGCCATTTTTTTTTTTTTTTTTTTTTTTTTAAGTTATCAAAAAAAGACTAAGAAAAAGAAAACTCCACACACATTGACGCCAACAGAGTGTATGAGTTTTCCTAATGAATACTTTTATACAATAATGTAATTACATTTCTATTCCAAATAAACTAAAACAAGAGGAGGCTTGGTGTCTTATCAAAAGTTTAGTTACCTATTCGCAACAATTTTTTGAAATTCAACACAAAGTGCTGCCCGAAGTCATGCAGTCTGTGACAGAGTTTAACGGCTAGTGTACGTTGTCGTGGTGTTGTGGTGCTCAGCCAATCAAAATGCACTGTGTCAGCTGGCCAATCAGAGCACACTCTGCTTGTCGAAAGGAGGGGCTTTGTACAAAACGACTCATTTGGTAGAGGCGGAGCATAGAGGAATGACAATAATGTACAGTATTTGAAATATGTCTTTTTTGAACATTAAACCATGTGGACATGTTACCAACTTTTAGCAAATACACAAAATTATTATGCCATTTTTAAGCCTTCTTATATTGTTTCTCCTACAATGGGTTTACATGCATGCAAGGTGAAAAATCCCAACGCTGCATCGGTGTATGACATCAAAGTACAGCAAGAGTGTTTGCCAGCTAATGGTTCCATATGTTCTTTATAATCACTCTTGTACTTTGTCGTCATACACTGACTGGTGGCTGCAGCACCGCTTTAAGACGAACACACATGCTGTCTGTCTAAACCCCTCCTTACGCCTACTCCGCTCTGATTGGTCAGATGGCCCAGTCTGTTGTGATTGGACCACCGCGTGCAGCAGTTGTCAGTAAACTGTGGGTGGTTGTTTCTGGCCTTTCAACGTAAAACAGGCTGGAATTTTGCAAATGTGCTGTCTCGGAAAAGGCATTTAAATTACTAATGACTTAAGGCAGTAGAGTGTCAATATTTTATGTTGGGAGACAATTTTATTTATCGTGCACTTTTGGATTTACATCTTTGCAGATTTTTAATATTAACAAACATCTACATTACACACTGCATGAAAGGCAATATTGGAAATGGCATAATAGGGGCACTTTAAAATAACGTCATATAACCCCCTTTAACTTAGAAACGCTATTGAAGTGTCTGAACAGCAGCGCACTCACTGCATGACAGAATGACTCTTCGGTGTCATCGCTTTACATTTTGGAGCGCAAAATAGTTACACTTTAATTCGAGTGAAAACAGCGTATCCCTGAGATGCGGCGGACACAGAACTGCGTAAGCCGTTTGTTACAGTGACTCAGAGGAGACGAATTGATGAAGTACAAGTAGTATTCCTGTAGCCCCAAAAATTACTGTTGAACCCCTGATGCCACATGCATTATTTTCTTGCTAATTTTCATTGATGTTAATCGTGGTAATTTTATTGCTGTCTACGGGAAAGTCAAAGAGTTCTCACAATGCATCAAAAATATCTTTAGTGTTCTGAAGATAAATAGAGGTCACATGGGTTCGAAACGACACAAGGGTAAGTAATCAATGACAGAATTTTCATTTTGGAGTGGAGTAACCCTTTACGTTGATGTGCAATGTTGAACCACAAACACATCTGTGCAGACAGAGAACACTTTCCTGTGTTAAGCAAGATGACGATTTCAATCTTTTCACATCCACTTCTGATATCATCACTCAACCTAAAACTCTGTAAGCAAGCAGCCTAAAGTTATTCATGTCTGCTTCAAATCTTAACCTGGCAGTCCCTCTGTGTGCTCCATTAGATCATCTCCACTATCCCATTAAACGCCTGCAAGGCTTTACAGTTCACACATGGTTCTATTATTCACAAAACACCACTGCGTAACAGGGAACAGGATTTCGTTGTTAATCTGCAGAAAACATTTCTTTCTTCATCCACTAAGGAATGATACTATGCGTTGAGGTTGCAGTTATCATTAAACAGTCCCAGGAGTTGTCCGTTTCATCAGAAGCACTGAAAACGAGGCGTTCGCCTCACAGCTCTGGGTGTCAGGGTGGGGCGAAGTCTGGAGGTGTAACCTACGAAAGCGTTTGATGACTGCAGCGTCCCAGTCAGAGGGCATTAGCAGGTGGTGTGGCGGATGACTGAAGTTCAGGGCTTTGTGGTCTGTGATGTCCAGGGAGGGAGTAGGAACTCAGCATGGCCTTTGTTGTGAAACACACACGATCTCTTTCTATGCGTTTCAGGTGGCCGGTGGCCCCGGACCCTCAGCTGTGTTTGATGGTATTGAGCAGCGGTGTGTCCGCTCTCTTACACCGCTTCTTTTAACCATGACATTTCTCCCGTCCCTGAACTTTGCAACCAAAGCGTGGTGCAGAGGTGGAAGCTTTTTGAGGACTCGCGCTTGCTGGCTCAGTGACATCAGACATCAAGGCCAACTATTTGAAAAGACGTCAGCTGATAAACCGGACCAGCCGATTTCTGTAACAATTCACACGTAATTCGATGTTGAGAAGCGCGTTCTCTTGCCTGCAGGACAGCGGGATCAATAATCCCTTAATGCCATCTGCTTCTTCATTGTGCCTGCTTTACAATGATGATACAGTGTTACAGGCAGGGATGACATGCTGATTGCATCATCACAATGCATGCTGGTACAACAGAGGTTGTTTGAAATGCACTGCCACATGGCATTCTCTGAAGGCCAAGTTATATTAGATCTGAATGTCTCAAGTATCTACAATGAGCAAGATGTGTTCACACAACAAAGATGTGTTCAAAAGGCCCCGATTCAAAAGACTTTGTATAGAGATTATGAAGACATTTAAATCAAAACTAGCCCCCTTTTTTAAAAAATGCTCTGGATTCAAAACAGATTTGGCTCTATTTGTAACGTTTTTTACAGAAACGTGGGTAGTTAAACTTGGTATGTATTTCAGGTTGTGTTCTCAGCATCAATTAAACCAGTCATATTCCAGTTAAGCTGTTTTGCTCCATAGACTTCTATTGTAAATGCATTACTGTACATGCATTTTTATGTGAGGAGTAAGCAGAGATCATTTATTATGGTAATAGACTGTATGCCACTGATAGCAACTAGTAGCATTGCTTTAAATCTGCTTTTTTAGGCATTACAACACAGAAACGCAGCTGTTTACCACTTAACTCCATTTTACATAACTTGCCAACATTACACTTACCTCAATACTGAAATAGCCTCGATCCACATAGTCTCCCAAAAATAGATAGCGTGTATTGTGAGGGGAACCCCCAACCTCAAACAGCTTCATCAGGTCAAAAAACTGCCCATGGACGTCTCCACACACTGAAGACAGAGACAAAACACATTAAGACAAACATTTGAAGCAAACACAGTGACATCATTGAGGAAGTGGCCAAAATGAAAATATTGGGGAATGTTGCAGAAAAATAAATAAGCCAATATTATACACACGCAAGGAGGTCATTACATGTCTCTATGAGCTCAAGATGGGAGCAGAAATCTTAAAAGGGACAGTTCGTTCAAAAATAAATTCTGTCATTAATGACTCGTGTCGTTCCAAACTCGTAAAAGCCTTGTTCATCTTTGTAACACAAATTAAGACATTCTGCACATAAGTATTCTCTCTTAGCTTCTTAAAATTACAGTTGAACAGCTGTTGTCGCATGTACTATTTCAGGGATGTCCTTACAGCCTGCTATCCTTGTCTATGCCGGGTCAGAAAACTCATATATCATCAAAAATATCTTAATTTGTGTTCCAGAAGATAAACAAAGCTCTTATGGGTTTGATCGACATGAGAGTAAGTAATGAATTTTCATTGTGGGGTGAACTATCCCTTTAAGATTTGAGCAACTGTGGGTACATGAATATTAAAACCACCAAATGAAAGCGCACTAATACTAGGCCCACTTAAACACCTGACAGAAACATATCAATAGTGGTCGCCACAAACAGGATGTGGCCAAACCAACTCTATTTCCGCTTCAACCTCCACAAGGTAAAATGTATTAGCCAGAAACACCATCTCAATTATTTATGCCAGAATTTTTTTGGTTTTCTCTTGCAAGCCAATTATCATGCACAGAGTGCAGGACACGAAAAACATGAGAGAGTGCAAAGGAGGAGGGGTGAGGGAGGGGAAAGATATGGATAGACGTGCCCATTTATATCCACACACCTGTTTGTGTGTTTGCTTGAGTGTATGGCGAGTGCTGGGGGTTTCCTGTGGCCTCCGCTGGGGAATTAAAGTGTGGGGGTGTGTGAGAGAGAGAGTCTAGGATGCAACTGTTTCTCTGACCTTTACAGAGCAACCACATTAGGGGTTGCTGTGGAAGACTAGCTCCGTATGAAAATAATCACGCTCTTCTTGCTGGCTTGAGGATTATGCGCGGGTCAAAACTAAATCTTAAGATTAAGTATGATATCAGAGATGGCCGATCAAGTAACCGCAGAACCTTGAGCGTGCTTTTATTGGTCTTAGATAACGTTCACTGTGTAAACTAACTCTAGTTTATAAGAACGCTTGAGTGGGCATCGTGTTTTTCTTTGATCGTACGGTATTAGGTGCAGCGAAGATCCTGTGAGAACCACATCCTGGATGTACACGCTACTTGTGAATCACGACAGGTTTGTAGCGCCGCCACACACTGAGTCATCAAGTGCGCAACACCCTACCTGTGATGGGGGCCTCCACTTCCAGCATGCATTTCTCATGGCGGAGGATGTTGGCGCCGTCGTTGATGATGCGTAGGGCCGCGTCTTCCTCCAGGCGGCCCTCTTTCACCAGGTGGCTCTTCAAAAGCTCCACCTTGGGCTTGCCGTCCTCGTACAGCTCTTTCATGGTGAGCCGCGTCGTGGGAGGGTACGGCACTGCTGCAGAAAGAAAGAGAAAGAAAAACTCACTACTTTAGTCTTGTTAGTCACAGGGAAACCCTGCTGGCAAACATTTAATACATTAGAGAGTACATCCAAGTAGACATTATACACTTTTTCAGCCATTTTGACTGTACAAAATGGATTACGGCTTGGTGCCAGAGCAATTCAGATCCCATATTGATTTGAAACTACCCAATAGAGCATCGCAACAAATGTCTAAATTTAAAGCAGCATGTTTACAGTCACGACCGTGCAGTCGATAACAGTGTGGTGAAGTCTCAGTCTATTACAGCATCTGTTGGCCGAGATGTCTCCAAGTTAAGGAAAAGCAAGCTTCCTCACACTTTTAAAGCCAGATGGTGTGTGATAAAAGTGTACAACCAAAAGCATAACAATTCTGTTATAGTGTTACTCCAAAAAAAAGACGATCTCGGTTTCTAAACAGGCCACTCTTAAACTTCCATCACAAATAATTCTGCGCTTGTCTGCCAAACTAGATTTTGACATTTCACCACCTAAATTAAGCCTAATTATTTAAGATTTTAAGACTAGATGTTGGGAAATATGCAGTTCTGATCATTCCTAGAGCTTGCCTTGCAAAACTCTCTGCAGTGATGTGAACAGTTGCTTAAGGTTTGCTAAAAAGAACCCACTCCCAAGTCTCTTTCTATCAAAATGACAAGTATCTTCTTTATTTTAGTGTGTTATCTTTAATATGAAGCACTGTGGTTTTTTAATACCCCAAAGCTTAAAAAAAAAGACACAACTTCACACTCTGACATTACCGTTTTCACAATCAGATCAGGTTATGAACTTTTCTTGACATGGATTGACGAATGCCATCAGGCTGTTTACTTTATGTCTTTGCCAGGATAGAGGCCAATTAAATTGATGTCTGAAACCTCATGGTCACATGACAACAATTTATTACTCAATGCACGACGGCAACTGAACACACACAGTTCGCAGTTACGTGGTTGCCTGAAAAATGCAATGCTATGCTGTCTGCCAGAAGCTAAAAGTGAAACATACGCATGGTAATAACGGTTACCGTTATTGGTCAGGATTTGGGACTCTCTCACAAAGCTATGTGGGTTATCAGAACACACATGGCCACAGCTGGTCCCGTCCCTTCCCCCAACCAACACACACAGGTCTTGTAGAGAAGACACGAAGCACTTGCTGTCATGGAGAAGACGGCTTAAATAAACCCTCAACAACCTGGGGGCTGGGATTTTACATTCAGACACCATGTGCATGGGTGAGCGCTGAGGCAGGCAGCATGCAAACAAATGCCTGCAAGAAGCACTCTGCAACCCCCCGAGCCTCCAGCTATTTTCAGTTGCAGGAATTCCAAAATATTTAAACCAGTTTAAGCGGAGTTGAGAAGTTACGTCCTGAAGTCGGGGTGGGGTTGAAGGCCAGCTGTTGGCATTGGTATGGAATCCTCTCCACCAGGGTCGCAGGCCAGGTTGGCAAAGCTCGCTCACCAGAAGAATGTGGGCCTGGCCAACGGCCACGGCTTTCAGTGCTGGGACCACAGGCATGATAGACCACAATAAAGCTTCGAGCTCAGATGACTAGGAACCTTCCAGGGACTACCAATGGTGGAATTAGGAGCAAAGAATGGGTTTGGGTTTACAAAACCAACCAATTTTTGAGGATTTTTGTTTGATTCTGTTCAGGCAGAAAGCATCAGAGTGTGTCGTTCTTTTTGCATGTCAGTATGAGGAAGAGAAAACGACGAATCTTTCATGCCTGACAGAATAAAGGAAGAACACCTGCTCATTTGCCTGTTTTAACTAAAGCTGTAACAGGGCTATTATCTGGCTGGAGGGTTGAGCTCACCCTTCTGCAGCGATGGCAGCGAAAATGTGTAACCTCTCAGTGTGGCGTATTTGCATGTGAAAATGAAGCCCTCAGGGCGGGAGGGGGATTTTACTATCAAAGTACCAAAAATATGTATTTACCCAGCAGTGAAGCGAGTGTACTACACTTGAGGCCCTTGATGTCAAAACCCAACCCAATAAAGTCCCAGTTAAAAGGAGGTCGGTTTTCGAGAATAAAAAGACACCCAGTGCTTTTGCACTTGTTCGCTGCATAGCTTTTGAACCATTAAAGATCCAAATGCCTTCAACTACACATTGGTTTAAAGATAACGTGTCTATGATTCTAAACCTTTCTTACTGTAAAAATCATTTAAAAAAATGTCTCCAAGTCAAAGTCAAAGGGGGCTGATGTGGTTAGCTTAGACCACATGGACTATGTATTGTACGGAAAAAAACAGTTTAAACATTTTTCAAAATATCTTTTTTCTGCAGTAAATGACAGAATGTTTGGCTGGACTATCTCTTTAAGAGACTTCTGGACCAGACCGCATGCATATTAATAAGGAAGCTAGAAAAGGCGTAACTTCCTGTGTTTGGCCTGATCTGTGGTTTTATCGCACCAACTGTTTTTTTTTTTTGGCTGATATTAGAGAACACACTAGGTAAGACCAGGCATGGACTTCGAGGTTCTCAGCAAGAATGACGAGAGCTATCTTGGGCATTACGAGTAATCCTAGAGAGAAAAGCCGTGGTGAAAGGGTGAGAGACTGGGCCTGAGGTCCGTTAATCATGCATGAGGACAGAATAATTACACAAGCAGGGTGACGCTGACCCTGACAGCTCTAGTTTCTATCTGTAAATAAGCCAAAAGGTCAAAACATCAAATTCACCATCATCCTGACAGGGGTCCAAAACTATATAGCATTATTTGCTCATTTCTAGATGATGTGCATTAGATGGTGATATGATTTCAGGGTGGGCGGGGCGTTGATGATAAAAATAAATAAATAAAATAAAAATAATGCCACAGACAGCATCCCAGCATGAATTGCTCTTTCATGCTAACCTTTCAAGCTTTAAAATGACTGTTGACCCGTGTTTAAATGCACAACACAACAAGCGGCACACTGTCCGTCGTTCTCAGCAGGGGAAAGTGAGAAAAGAGTTGCGTGGAAACGTCTAGCAACTAATCAAAGCTTTTAAAGGCACTTAACCCCATCTTCCCTCCGCCTCCGTCGCATTGTTTCTAGCATGGCTCGGCTGATGAGTGCGGAGTAGAAAAGTGCCGCTGCGATCCTTGATTCCCCACGCTCCGTGCTTTAACTGTGGGAGGACTCATCAAGACGCGGCCTTGGCGAGAACCTCAACTCCCACTCAGCACTTCAATCATGCTGGAGTTCATTCTCGCAGAGCTTATAGTCCTTTTAAAACGCAAGCTTTAGTTCTTTTACCTTCCAAACACAGTGGACGAAATGGCCGACTGGCATGCTTTCGACAAGCTTTTTTAAAAATTTTTAACACTTGAGTCGACTATATTCATCTCTCATCACCGAGAAAATATGCTAAAACAGAATTATCGCAGGCATGGAAGAAGAATGTTGGCGCATGACGCTGATTGGTCACTGGGTAGTAGCGCTTTCAAGGTGCTAACAATCTACAATTAACACTTGCATCAGACAATATTCCCTCTCCGCTGTCCTGATACTTTGAATAATTGCCCCATATGTGATGAAGTTGGCATCACTGATTCTGTTACTTCCTTATTTAATACTGTAAAGCTGCTTTGAACAATTGCTACTGTGTCAAGCGCTATATAAATAAAAGGTGACGGACTACAATTCTCCAGTTTAAATCTTCCTTTTAAAGCAGACGTCTGTCCATCGAACAAAACAAATCCGACAAAAACATTTTTCAGACAGTCTGCGATTACGCATATGTGTGGTGTAAAATCCAGGTGTTGGAGTGCTTAAACTGAAAGGAGGCATTCAGTGAAACCTGGAACCAATTTGGAGCTGAAATGCTCCTGTTCCTACAAAAAAAAAGAAAAAAGAAGAACAGAGATTCTAGACAGAAAGAGAGTCAGCTCTTTTTAATGAGGAGGGGTTTTTTTGTCTGTAGCGATTTAGATCGCTGAATGGTCTGACTTGGGAATGGAGATGCAAGTCATTACGGATGCAGAACTAGACTACTAAAAACCCGAGTGCTATCAGCTCATTAGAGAGACTGTCTAATTGAGCCCAAACAGCCGAAGCAAAGCGAGCTGACAGCAGCACATAAGGGACTGAGAGGAAAGAGCACTATATCATGTGTTAGCGGACACACTAGATTTAATCAAAAACAAGTCAAAGTTCCCTGGGTGCATCTATACCCATGAAGCCACAGACCTAACGATCCACTTAGTTGTAGTACTCTACTGCATCGCACATCTTTGATTAATAAATAAATAAAAAATACTCCCACGCATCTCTGAATAAGGACTTGATGCTTAAATGCAACAAATGCACCACTTTACCGAGGGTCAATCCTTTTTTTTTCTGTATGTCTAAAGTAGGATTGTATGTAAGAGGTTAATTGGGATCACATGGATAACTTTAACTAGTTTAGTTCTACCTCAGACAAAAGAGAGACACATTTCTCACTGATGTGGCCTAAACCCTTGAGGAGGAGGAGGAAGAAAAAGGATGAAAGCAAATGTAATACATTGCATTAATTATTGTGCAATAGTGCTGAATGTAAACCTATTGAATTTATGAAATGCACTTACATTAAGCCAAGCCGATTTTTAAATTAGTAATACATACAAACGCACACGTTTTTTAGAGTACTAAATGTACAATTAAAGATAACTACAAAGTTGTCTATAATGTATATTAACTACACCTCTTAAGCCCACCAAAATCAGTTTACATAATATATATATATATTATCATTTTCAGTCTTTTATTTTAACATTATTTGTATATTCCTAATATATGACTTTATAGCAATACAGAAAAACCCCTGCAATGCAAAATCAAATGTGTATTTTTCGTACTTGACATAGCTTTGGCAGTTTCAGTTTCGTGAATTCCAGTGGCTTTGCATATTCAGACCACTTTGAGCATCATGCATTCCCACTAATATCCCTATAATGGTCTAATTCACTAACGACAGCTTTGCATCTACGTAATGTTTGCACACTGGAGCTTAAAACTTCATTGATCTCATTTAATTCGTGCCAATTCATCCCATGCAGCCTGAGCCAACCTGTCAAATTAACCATCAAGACCATTAGACTTGTTTTTAAGTTATCCAAAACTCAGTCAAAACGACGGATGTCTTTAATTGCTCATATTTATATTACACCCAAACTGAATGTCACCCATCAGCTACCAGTGCGGGTTAGCTAACACACAACCAGGCGAACTGAATAAAAACGGACGGTTTTACGTAAAAAACCTACCTTTGACGAGCCGTTCGGTGGTGGATTGTTTATTCTGCTCCTTCCCCGACATCGTGCAGTGTGTCTCGGTGGAATAATTGTAATTCCTGCTTGAAGCTGAACCCAGCTAGTTGCGTTAGCCCGCTAGCTCGGCTAAGCTACTGACGTTTCAGTTCGCGAGGAAAAAAAGTCCTGACCGCTCCGCTGTAAGAGCGGGGAAACGGAGAAAGAACGCTCGTCGGGGTCGGTTTGTTGATATGTACGCTCAAACGGTGGGGGAAAGGGGAAGGGGGAGCCCACTGTAACGGCAGAGTTTTATTTTCTGCCGTGTCTGTCCTTCGGGTTTGCTCACACAAGGCGACCCAGCTGCTGTCAATTTCTCTGAGGGAGTAGCGATGTCCGACTCGTCGTGAGCGATTCGTTCCCTTGAGTCGGATCTTTTTTTAGGGAATCGTTTGAACCTGTTCGTAACTCCTACCCGAATGGTTCGTTGACGAAAAGAACTGAATCGGTTCTCGAGTCAACCGACTCATTGAAACAAGAGCCGTCTCTTTTGGACGTGTCCTATTCAGAATGAGCCACGAACTGATGAGTGAGCTGATTTACATACAGTATCAATAACATTTAAGCATTCCTAATCAAAAGAACTGGAAACGTGTTTATGACTGAATTGTAAGGCACAGAACACATTAAGAGCTTTTTATTAAAACTCGTAACAAAATTGACTTTTCTGTAGTTGCCATATGTGTCTACAAATGGCTCAACATGTTATATGCCACGCAGGTGACGCAATACGTAATGACGTAAAGAATCAGTAAATTGGTTGTTGTTGAACGAACTGTTCATAAGAACCGACTCCAAGAAATGACTCAGACTTCATTTTTATGAAGGAGGGGTGGAGGAGTGAGCGGCAAGCGACAATAAAAAGGCTCTGCACGAGGTGTTGCCTGTTTTTGTCAAGCCACCAAGCAGCTTGTGTGTAATAGATGCGTATTCTAGTTTGTGTTTGTTGTATTGCTCAAGTTTTACGTCTCACTCTTTCTTCTTTCTTGTTTGATCCGCGGAGTCGCCCTGACTCCCTTCTTGCGGATTAAAAATAATCCAACGAGCAAACGGATTTCCTACAACATGGCGGCATCTGCTCAACACGTATATTTGTGGGTAGTGTAGTTTTTATCCTACACCTTACGTTATATGAGTCCGCTGTATGCATCGATATGCTAGGATAATCCGTTTGTCATCTCGATGACATGTATACTTTTTATGTCCAGACAGTACATTAATAAAGACACACGAGGAGGAGATTAGAATTATGAACAGGAGAGGATTAATAAACAGCAATCCAGCATTGTCACCCAGTGGTCAAATAGAGGAACGACTGATTGTTTCATTGTTGACTTTAGGTAAATACACGTTAAAAAGTGTATTCAATTATTTACACACAACAGTATAAGTGAAAAATAGTTTATTTTATGCATTAGGTCAAATCTTTTGATTCAACACACACAGTAGCCATAAAGAAGGCAACCATATGACAAAGTAAGTTTAAAATATCCATTCATATTAAAGATAGCGCTAATGTGACAGTAGAATACGTTTAAAGAAGTAAAGATTGCAGTGCATGAAGTGGTGACTATCTACAGACGGTTTGCATAGTTTGCATATGACCCCATTGTTTAGGTAAATTGATGTAGTACAATATTGTATGGAAAGTTTTTGAAGCCGATGTTTTCCAACAGAGGGCGACATTCTACTACACAGAGATGGCGCTATGATTTTATGCATGATCATTAAAATATGAGCAACATTAGAGTTCGCTTAAGCCACAAAATATGTCTGAATACCCCCTTTCAAATGTGATATCATGCAGAAACAAATATCTGAGAATTATGAATTTCATATACAGCACACTGCTGCAGAAACTGTAGTTTGTATGGGATAAGTGTGAGAGTGCTTCAGGACTGGTCATGCTCTGCCTGAATTTTAGGCATGATTTTTATTACATACCATTATTCTGTAATTATTTTACCACTATGCCAATATCATTACCATTGAGACCAACACATAATATCCATATTTTAATTTGACACAATTCAAAATAATAGCTAGATATAACAGAGAATAATAAACTGAAATCATTCCGCTCGAAAACAAAATGCCTGATGCTACAAAACGTTGCTATGCAGCAAAAACTATTTATGTGGCGATATTAATGGATTCGAACGCGGTATTGGCCAATCAAAAAGCAGAACCAGAATGTTCGTTTAGAATGTTGCTTAATGCCTTATTAGTTTATCTATATTACTAAAGTAATTATTATAAAGTAAATCAATACTCATATCCTTCAAATAGTACATTCCGTTTGAGTGGTGTGGGCTGAAAGCATATTTTAATTTAAAATTCTTTTTTTAGCTTCTATAAGGGTTACTCGCAGGTTCTCAAAACTACTCATAGCTCGTGTTTTCTCAGCGGAATGTGGCTGAGAGCGTGCTTCTCATCTCTTCTTTCACTTCGAGCCGGTTTTTCGTGTATTTGGTTATTGCCGGACTCAGAGAGGTCGTAGGCACCATGACGTTGGCTGTCCACTTCAGGCGCTCGGAAGGTTTAGTCGCGCTCAAAATATCGATACAGTGATGTTCACGACACATGGTGCTGCTGAACTGGTTTGGGCTTCCAGCGAGACCGAAATCGCCATTCTCAATGGGACAACTGAGTTTTCCCCCACCGTAGTAACCCCAGCGGAGCCCAAACGTAGTGAATCGTGTGGGGAGCAACAGACTCTGGACTTGGACTTGACTAAGACAGTGATCATTGGGATGATGCTCAGCACCATCACCGCGGTCACTGTAATGGGCAACACGCTGGTTGTGATTGCGGTGTGTGTCGTGAAGAAACTCAGACAGCCGTCAAACTATCTGCTAGTATCTCTGGCCATCGCTGATCTCTCTGTGGCTGTGGCCGTGATGCCCTTTGTCATTGTGACTGACCTGACAGGAGGCGTCTGGCTGTTTGGGGAGGTTTTCTGCAACATCTTTATTGGGATGGATGTCATGTGCTGTACAGCATCAATTATGACATTGTGTGTGATCAGTGTGGATAGGTAAGTTTACTTCGTGAGCTCAAGATTCATTAAAGGTTTGAGTTATTTTAAGAGAAAGTTGAATTCATATGGGCTTGTATAAACGTTTTTTTCTCTGCAATCATCTGTTTTCTATGAGTTCAAAAACCAGCATTTATGGTGTAAAAATAATATGCAACAAAATTTTTATGTAAAATAAGTATCTTAACCTTTTACATATACAATCTATATAGACATTACATAAAACAACTTCTTATAACCCAATAGAAATATAAAAAATGTATTAATAGCCTATTCATTAAATACTTTAGTGTTTCTAGTATTCACTGAAAAAGTTGTGACAACATGCCCCAGCAGAACCTGTAAAAACCTGCCCAACCTTATATTTTTTTAAAAATACATTAAGAAAAATTTCAAACAAATTCATAAAATATACAACAAAATATTATTTATGCAACAAAAATCTATGTATAAAAATATATAAAATTATAAGTTTATATATAAACTTGATATACATTTTTATATATAAGAAATATATAAAAAACATAAAAACATTTTCCCCCAGTTTCACAGACAAGGCTTAAGCTAGTCCCAGACTAAATTGCATGTTTGAGCTGTCTCAGATGAAAATA
>JAUCMT010000002.1:5718083-5739329 GCA_032357475.1 Enteromius thamalakanensis | reverse complement strand
CAAATACCATGGTGAAGCTAAATGGCTAGTATAGCAAAACCATGTTAATGTGTGGTTACTTTAGTTCAACTATTATGTTTTTTTTATTTTTAGTAAATCCAAGTTTAATTTTGATAATTAAAACATATGTAACGCGAGTAATGTGATATGATATTATAATAGCCAGTCTTAACAGTTTATGTGATCTGGCTCTTTATTTGTATTTATTTATTTATTTTATATATCAAAATATATTAAACATCCGTGCGGTAAGAGGATCTACGACATATCACGTTGGCTAAAACACAAGGAAACGTGTTGTAAAAAACAATATCAGACATTGCATTCAGACTCTAGAATGATCACAGAGGTTGTGAGAGAAAAACACAGACATGGCAGATTCGGACGGGATTAAAGTCACCAAGTACGTCTGTGAAACAAAGCATTCTCTAACAACCCTCTGTAAAACTAGTCCCCTCCGAATAGGGCTTTACTTTCAGTCATTATTTAAGTAGAACACATATTTTGAAAGCCTTTGGCAGAATTCAAATGAGCCATTTTAATCAAAATTAATCTAGATTCATTTCATTAATCTATGCCCACCCTTAATCATTTTATAATATAGAAATTTATTTTCATTTTTAATAAATTCATTTATTAAAATGATTTACATTTATTTAATTTTATTTAAAATCAATTATAATATCTAAAATACTTAAAAATTACATTATAATCAATACATTTCTGTAGTAGTATCAGGGACATTTCACTTCTGTATGCAGCTATGTGTGAAGTTTGGACCAATCATATGTGACAGAGGGAGGGGCTACAGGAATATGAGGCTGGTGATTATTTACCCATAGTGGCTAGAGAGGGTGGACAGGGCCAGTACTCAGTCTCTATCTTCGATGGCAGGTTGGGGTCAGGCGGCTGGGCTGCTGGGAACTTGGAGGACTCAATTATGACATCATGTTTACTATGAGACGTTCCCGTCTGTCCGTCTGAGGACAAAGACAAACATCAACACATCAGCAGCACCATGTGACCGGTTCCCACGTGAGAGTGGGTTGAAGATCACTAACTAGAAAACTATAATAAATAATAAAAGAAAAAATACCATGTTTGTAAATCGGTGGCTTCTTATAGATGTTGATGCCACTGTCTGAAACATAAAAGTAGATGTAGAGTTACAGCTGGCACAGATCTGAGTGATTGTGAGAGGTGTTAGTGTGCTGTGAAGTACCGGGTCTGTGGAAGTGCTGCATGGACCCTTTGGAAGCGGGGCTGATTTTGCGGAGCTGCACCGTGGAGCCCATGTTGGAGCCTCCTGGAGAGCCCTGCTCTGACCACTCCTTGGACTCTTTTGAAGCAAATATCTGAAGCAACAGGGCAACCAAATAAACCTTCTATTATGCTAATCAACATGCACTTGATTATGGTGACATAAATACACATTTCAATCCTGATCTAAAGAGTGGGCATAATTTAAACACTCAGCACGTTACCAGACACCAGACCATCACATTTCACCGCCAGCATCAATAAATATGATGATGCAAACACATGCCTAACTGTAAAATATGCTAAGGGTGGTCAGAATTTATAGAATGCCATTTGCTTCCACTGTTCGGTGTTCTAGTTAGTCTCAATGTAGTTCATTGGGAATGCGCAATAATACATATATTCTGTAATAGTATGAATTCAAATTAATATTAAATATAAAAAAATACTAGAATGCTACAATGTAATATTATAGAGAGTATTAATTAATAAATGCAAAATAAATCACATTAAAATTCATTAGGGCAAAATGCTGAATAATTTTAATGTTATTGCCAATAACCAATATAGCTAATATCAAAATTAAACTGTTTTTTTTTTCTTTACAGAGAGAAACGCTAAAAAATGTGGATAAAAAGAGGATATTTATTTTGATATTCACTGAATAGTGTTTATATGACTGCACAATAATCATATAAATTAAAGACATACATTTTTATATTAAATTAAATAATTATTAACTGGAAATAATATTATTGATCTATATACCAGCATTACAACATAATTCTATAATATATAACATTGCTTAAACATATTAGAATTAATAATGACATTATTTATATCTTTTCATATGATTCATTTCCATTCATTTATTACCATATCTTTCAAGAAAGAATACATTTTTAAATATAAAAAAAAAATAGAATTAGAATTAATAGAATTGATTATAAATATTTGATTAAATACATATATGTATAATTTACGGATATTAATTCAATATAAAAAATACATACTATAATAAAAAATTATATTGAATAGTATAAAATTAAAAATGATTAATTACAAATAAATAATATTAAACTTTTGGCTAAAACTAAATAATGTGAATTAGTACAATTAAAATAAAATCATTCAATCATTAAATTGTAATAATATTAATTTATATTCAGTATTACAACAGAATTCAAATACTGTACTATTATAATTAATAATAATAAGTACAAAATAATAACTAGTGGAGGAGGAGTACAATTTAAGCATTATGATTAATAAATTTGAATGACTAATAGTATTCATTATTATTTAATATTTAAAAATAGTATAATACGATATAATATAATTAGTAGGAATAATAATAATGAATAAAAATTAAATCACTACAATTCTGTAACGATACAATATGCTGCTAATTATTTTCATATCATGGTCAATTAGAAAAGTAATTATTAACATTATTAATTAACATGAATTACACATAACCAAAGACATTTTGGCTTTGTCAAATGTAATTCTGAAACTGAAAGTCATTTAAAGAGGCAGCGTCCTCAGGAAGTGTACAGTGAAGTTAAAGCTAGTGATTGGTGACTAGTGTCCTAGAGTCCTAGTCGTCAGAGGCTTGATGGCTCACCTCGGGGGAAGGAGGGGGCGAGATAGAATGAGGAGACATTGATCTCTGGAGGAGACAAGGAGAGAAAACAGAACACACACATACATGCATCGTCTTCAACATCCAGTGGCTCTTTAACAAACACACAAATGATTTCACACGCATAACAAAGCTGGACTAATAGCATTAAACTTACATCTCACCAGCTTCCTATTTGCCAAAACACATATATTGATTCCACTTAAAGCGGAAGTAGTAAAATGTACAATAAAGCTTCTCAAATTCTTCCCAATGGTACAATAAAACAAAGACAAGCTCATTCTTCTCTGACCTCTCTGCTCCTGGAAAGACCTATCCGATCCAGGGCTGAGATGTTGAAATGCGGCTCGTACACCATCAGATCTGGCCGCTCCACCTCAAGAATGGCTTTGTCTTTGGGAATGGCGGCCAAGTCTTTGTATCCAATGACCTGATTGTCCATTCGTGCCTTTGGGGAGACAGAAAGAGAGAGGCTGAGTCAAAGAAGCGCTTGTCTTCTGAGATGCCTCACGAGCTGGGAACTGGGATATCGAGCATGTGCTTCATGGCAGATAACAGAACGCATGTGTTATCTGTTTTACTTACAACAATCGAGGTGGCTGGGGAGCCAGGAGCACTGGGACCCCGGGAGGACGGGGCCGTCCCTGCCTGCGGTGGGAGAGAGCAGAGCAAAAAGGTCAGAGGTCATCATTTAACTGCTACTATCCAGGGACATGTCGTTAGTGAAAAATGAGAACTATGAGTAATGTCATCAATCAAACTGAAGATGTGTGTCACTCAGCCACGCCCCCTTCTATTCTCACTAAGTGAAAAAACCCCACTGTAGATCTAATCATACTTGAATGGGTTTACTTGGACAGAAAGACAATAAAGAGGTTAGTATCCACATATCATATGAGGGGAAAGAAATAAACATTTTGGAAATGCTAGTGTTAGGAGATTGTGGATTTGTGGCAAAAATGGCTTTAAGGTGAAATGAGCCTTGAAATAAAATTACAATAAAAAAATCAAGCATGATAGCATCTGCATACATTACCTTCTGCATGGCCGAGGTAAACTATGAAACTCCCTTCTTTCTTTCTCCAGTTACACAGATCTGCAAAAAAGCACAATAAGGCCAAACATGAATTCAAAACAGAAGTATATTAAGTATTATAAATAATGAATTATTAGCTGGATATTTAGATATGCTAAAAGATCATGCTAAAAGTGGCGTTAAGGCTAACTAATTTAGCTAGCAGTATTTAAATCAAATTTTTCAGTAAAAATGTTTTTTATTATTATTATTATTACAGATTTGAGAAAGAATAAAATGAGACATTATGATTTATTTCAGAGAATATCTTGAATTACATTTTTTTATTTAATAAAATTTAGTGCATTCAAACAATTAATCGCATCCAATATAAAAGTATAAAAATGTATATGTGTATATATATATATATATATATATATATATATACATTTTTTATATTATATTTATATTATAAATATAATATAATATATAATACAGCACTATTATAATTGCAAGAAATGTATTATTATTAAATATGATTCACTTTATTATTATTTATACCACTATTTAATTTGAGGTCTGCAAGATTTTTTTTTAATTTCAGTTTTCACCAAGGCCCAATTTATTAAATAAAAATACAGCAAACCCGTAATATTGTAAAATATTATTAGAATTTAAAATTCTATTAATATATTTTAAAACATATTCAATATATCAGTGTCACATAATCCTGCAGAAATCATTCTAATACGCTGATTTGCTGCTCAATAATATCGTGTTGTCGTGTTGCTTAATATTTTTGTGCAAACCATAATACATTTCAGGAGTCTTTCATGACTTTCAAAAGAGGTTATTTTTATTTATTTTTTTTATTTGAATTTTACTTTTGATCAATCTTTTATTAAATCAAAACAAAAAACCTATTCTTCTTCATTAACACTAGGACTACCAGAGAGGGGCCATTACCAATTTATTCTCATGAAAATAGTCAAATCTTCATAAATGTTGTTATATTTAGACATTTTAAGGGAAAACTATATGCAGTCAAATATTTTCCAAAGGGTTAAGTATACTTACTTATTTTGACTAGCAACTATCCATAAAACTCTATAACAATGCAACTCCACAGCAATGTGCTAACAATGGCTCAGAACACCTTCGCAACCACAAAACAATGGCTTTGCAATCACACCTCAACAACCCATCATTCTGGTACCACTCACATTTTCTTGCAAACGTAAAACTGGAAATGGAATATAACAAAAATATTTCACAGTTTTAGAAATATGAGAGCTGAAACGACAGCCTGCCAAACCATTATTGTGAAGATCTCACATCAGCAGACGGAACGATCCTGAAATTCATTCTGATGTGATCCATTTAATTAGCCTCCCACTAAGAGCGTTCAACACCCACCATGTAACACTCATACAATACACTCATCACAAGCTTATTCCACAGATGCAAATCATCCGTTTTATGGGGGAAAGGTACTGTAGTAACACTCTGACACCTTTTATTCCTTTTCACACAAATTTACAGAGTTTCGATTAATAAAGTGTAGCCTTGAAACAATACTTTTTCACAAAACATTCTGACAAAACTGATACTTTTGAATGTTCGCATCACATATCCAGCTTCATATCTATGGTTTTTCATAGACTGTAGGTTTGTTTGGTAGCTCCCGGAGTACATAGACGCACTAGAGATTCGAGGAGCTCCACCTTAAATCTGTGTAAAAGGAGGTTAAAATGCCATGGTTGTACCAACAAATGTGTTTTTATATAAGTTTTGCATTTGTTAACGCTATCAGGTAGGTTTAGGGTTGGATTTGGTGTAGGACATATTTCCAACATAATAGAGCATTAATATATATAAGATATTTCAATTCTAAAGAGCCGCAATACGTACTTATATCAACATAATAAAAATGTGCTGGGGTTCATATATTGAACCTGTGTTTTAGCGTCACTCGGTGGACTTTCTATTTGAAACTTTGGCCAAACGTGCGGTAAGGCACGTTAAAAATGGTCTTGTTTTTTTAAAGGCGATGGTTGGTTTTGTTCGTGTTGGAAGAAGTGACTTTAAAAGCTGCTATTAGTGTGAATAAATATGCAGCAGAGCAGTTATACCATTCATCTGATTTCCACTAAGAGGATCAGTGGACTCGTGTCTTTATGAAATTACATGTTAATTCATTAGATGCAGGAACTGCATCCTGTTAATGTGGGGGAGGGGAAAAGTGACATCATGATTGCTCACCCAATTTCAGCATGAGCAGAGAATTTATAACTGAGCACATTATTTATCTAGATCCAGCATCAGAAAACATAGTACACTCAGTACAGATGGTCTTGGGTAGGCAATAGTTAATGTGTTAATTAGAATTGCAGTCATTTCAATTTCATATAAGGATGAGCCTTAAATATTTTATGAAAAGAGCATAAGTAACACTCTCTGAGCAGGATACAAGCCTCAAGGCGTTTTGAATCCATTTCCTTGCATTAAAATAGTTGACAAAGATGCTCTTTTTTTGCAAAAACAGCTTTTTGAATTGCAGGAGTTGGGAGTTCATTTGAGGTAATGCGAGAGGATTTTGTTCCGCTTTGTTTTGACTGCTCATGTCTTGCTTCAGGGGAGAAGAGACAAAATGTCAAGGGAAATGCCTTGCGTTTATAAATCTCAAAAAGAAAAATCTGGGTCATCTTTCATCTTAAATCCAAATGCCTAAAAAATAAAACTATTGTTTAATGCTTTTCTTGCACTATATTATGCACAATTCCACTCAAATTCTCAATACTGTTTCAAATATTCAAAAAATTCAAATATACAATTTTCACAACTTCTAATAAAATAGTACTGTTTAATATGTAGAGACAACTATGAAATCTGTCTGTGGATCTCCATAAAAAGAGATTCTGTATCAAGTTATTGTAGCATTATTTTCATATACTATTGTTATTTATTAATATTCTGAACTATCATTTACATTTATATTTTCAGTTTCATTTCATTTTAGCCGACGATTTATTATTAATATATTTTTTATTATTTAACATTTATATTTAGCTAAAGTTGAGTAAGTTTCAATTTATTTCAGTTTATCAAAGTACAGCTCCATTACAGTTGAACTGATTGATTGTATAACATTAACAGTTATTTTCCTGTTTATTAATGCTGATTTGACATCGTCTGTATTGTATAAAGAGCTATATAAATGAATAAAATGTCATATTATAAAATAAAAACATATACATTTTATTTTATTTTAGGCATTGTGCCTTTATTATTCCCATTTAACTTCCTTTTTGACTGCTCTAAAGACAAAACCTCAATTTTTTCTTTACACAATACTTTGACACAAAAAGCCTGACCTCAGCCACAGCTGGCTGTCTCTGCTGGTTAGCGATCAGCTCAGGTCAGGTTTACTGTAGCGTGAAGGACGCTGTACTGAGACCCTCATCACCTCCTTATACTGACATGAGTGATCACCCTAAGAGGACAATGTAAATGGCCTGTGTTTGAGATGAAGGGACCCATGTGCATCAAGCTGTCTGTAATTCAAGTTCAATCTGGCTAAGAAGAGTCCCTGAACACCAGGCTCAAATAAAGTTTGATTTACTGGTCATTCACACGCTGAGAGACAATTTAGCTCTTCAATAATTACATGGCATCTGTGAGGGTATTTGCATTTGTATGATTCTTACTATCCGGCTTCCTACTGCATAGAGATTTCACACATTTTATCTGCTGTAGCTTGTGCTCTGCTGCACATTAGAGGTAACCTTAAAACCGAGACATTTGCTGTTCCAGCAGGAATCTGATAGCACACATCACCTCAAAACACACAGCAGAGACCAGGCACCATTTAGATTTGATTTTAAAATGAAGCACCACAACTGCAAATCTCTCTTCTTCTGGTGAAATACTGGTCAGTAGACTTGTTCAATGTCTTGAGACAATGTTAAAAGTAGTTCTGTCAAATGATTAATCACGATTAATAACATCCACAATAAAAGCTCTTGTTTACATAATATGTGTGTGTGTGTGTGTGTATATAAAGAAACACACATACAGTATATAACCTGAAAATATTTACATGTATACACATTTAAATATTCGTATATTTAATATTATATACATAAATATAACTAATATATAAACATAACATATTTATCTTAAATATATATACATGTGTGTTTGTATTTATACATACACATAATAAATATACACATTACACACACATAATAAATATACACATTACACACATATTATGTAAAGAAAAACTTTTATTTTGTATGCATTTAATTGTTTAATCTTAAATAAATAATATTATTGCTTTAATACTGATTAGTATTACTTTTTTCGCTGTCAAACGATTAATCGCCAATTTATTAACTTTTAATAACTTGTTTATATATGTATGTGTACTGTGTATATTTGTTATGCATATATAAATACACACGCATGCATGTATATATTTCAGAACATTTTTACTTTAAATATTAAATATATTATATCATATAAATTTTATCAATATAAATGACATGTAAATAAATATTATTATACATGCATAATAATGGTGCACAAAACATACACATATACACAAACAAAAACTTTTATTTTGTATGTGATTAATCACGATTAATCGTTTCACACCACTAAAATATTACAATTTTTTTTTTTTTATATAATAATAATCTTTTCTGTTGAATCAATAAATTAAAATAATTAACATGAATAATACGAAGAAAGGTTGAGATAATGATTTAACAAAAGTCTTATATGAAGAACTTGGTAAACTTTATACAACAGTTTAGCATTAAAAGTTGTTTCAGAATTGAAAAACAATTACATTCTTCATTTTTACTTCATAACTAGTAGTGAAATTGACCTCAACCAGTATTAATGAGCATGTGTTTACTACTATCCTAGAGAGGAAATGGTAACACATTATAATAAGGTTCTCCTGGTTAACATTAGCTGATGCATTGACTAGCATGCATTGTCTAGTATAATCTTTGTTAACATTAGTTGACTGTTTTTGTATTCTTTGTTAGCTCAGATCCATTTAATAAGATGACCAGATACTTTCTGGATTTTAATAATGTATTAGTAAACATTGAAATTAACTACTAATATTAATACTAATATTAACAAATTAATAAATACAATTAAATCAAAATAAGCAGCACTTTGGTAGCTTACCTACAGATAAAATAAACAATTAAAAACAACAAGCGATGACAAATATATAACTAATGGTGACTGGCAGGCTTTAACATGCTGCTGCTACTACTATCCATACGCTTATCGTTTGTAGAAGAGCTTAACATTCATCCATTCTATTATATAACTGTATCGAGAACATAAGAACCGCATGTAGAAGCATAAAAACACGCACTACCACAAAACATGCTGATCAACCAGAGAGAAGCTTATGATCTACCATTACTAACATTCCTCTAAGACAGCACATTGTGTTAATGGACCTGCTTCAAGGCAAGCATTAGAGAAAACAGCGCGTGCTAATAAGGAAGCAAGGCTACGCACTCATGAGATCCAGAGAAAGCCCTTATCTCCAATCAGACAGGAGTTTTAGCTTGCATGAGTAAGCAGTCAGGGAGTATGAGTCCTATTCACTGCAAAGAAATCATTTTCTTAATCAGTATGTGTGCATCAGACACGCTTTTGCTTCTTGTGTAAATTACTCTTGTTTATGTTAAGATGGTTTGTCTACTGGAAGACAAGACAAAAGTACTGATATGAAAATGATTTGCTGAAGATGAATTTGAAATCTTCGCTATTGAGGTAAAATGCCCATCTTAGGCATACTTCCAGGCACAACGTTTAAATAATAATTTAGTTTGGTTCCATTTATGGTAGTAAACTGAAAAATATGAAATAAATAATAACTATATTGCTTATTCAAGTCATAAACTGCACAGGAACAAGCCCCAAAAAATCCATAGCGTCATAAAAAGAAAAAAAAAATGAGGAAGGGATCACAAGCGCAGTCTAAAAGGAAACAAGCCACAATACACACCAGGATTCCACCTCTGCTCCAGCTCTGTGATGAAGAGGAAATCCTACGCTGAGAGATACAGACTTCCTGTCATTTCACTCCTGTTCTCCCCAGTCCTCGTCGTCTCTCTCTCTCTCTCTCTCTCTCTACACGCTGCCTTGAAGACCCCACCCACTTCTCTCTCCACCCAAACTGAAATGCACTTATCTCAGCAGACCAAGAGCAGCCAACGCCCAATCAGACCCGTCGGTTGCGTCACCAGGGCAACGCTCTACTCCGCAAATTCACCAAGCAACGCTGATGGATACAGGATCCATTACCTCTGTGAGGCCTTGTTGCTGCTCCACTGGGAGCGTGATGTGAGAAGTGGAGGAGCTCTGGAGCTTTACACAAACAGCCTGAGGAAGTCTTGCTCTTGAAGATCTTTCATGATAGAACAATGGCCATGCTGCACATCCCGGCCTAGAAAACAAGCTCTTCCTAACTCCTCCCCATCTCTTCTGATGTGCTGCACGTGGTTGGGCAGCCATGTTTCTTTATTCCACACTCAGCTTTATTCCGCATCTTGTGCTATCCAGGTCATAAGCCTGGGGGTTTAGCTGAGCTCTGGTTTGTCTTGCCTAGCTCAGTCAACAAGCTTGTGAAGATCAGACCAGCGGAGAGACTGACTGCTGGATTTGTTCAGTCAGATTAGTGTTCCATTGATTAAACCTGCAATGCTTCTCCGTTCCCACTCTTAGTGAATCACTTAACAGCAATCCCAATGACAGGAGACATCAACGGCCGGAAAGTGCATTATAACAACTCCACCACATTTTGTCCCACGCAAAATATTACAGCCTTTTATGCAGTTTTAGGACTGAAAAGAACAGATTAAAAAGTGGAATTGAACCAAACTGGATATAATACGACAGATAAGAATAGAGGAGAATATAATAGGAGAGATTATAATAACCAAGAACACAATAGAATGCAGTAGTCCAGAACAGAATAGAATAGTCCTAAAACTGTGAAATAGAATAGAATAGAATATGAAATGAATAAATAGAATATGACAGAATAGAATAGTTCTGTATTTGAAATGTCAAGGATAGAGCATGACAGCAAGGAATAGAAAAATATGACAGAAAAGAACATGAGAGAAAGGGATAGATCTAATCCAGACAGGGAGAAATGACTGGACTAGAATAGAATAGTCCTGTCCTAAAAAACTCTAAAATAAAATGTTTATGTCGGGAAAGGATCTAATATGACAGAATTGAATAGAAAGCAATAGATCTAGACCAGACAGCAAAGTACAGACGGAACAGAACGGAACGGAACAGAACAGAACAGAACAGAACAGAACAGAACAGAACAGAACAGAACAGAACGGAACGGAATAGAATAGAATAGAATAGAATAGAATAGAATAGAATAGAATAGAATAGAATAGAATAGAATAGAATAGAATAGAACAGGGAAAACAAAATGATACAATAGTCCTGTTCTAAAATTGAAAAATGTAATACAATAGAATATGACTGGAATGAATATAAAATAGCAGAATAGAAATATTCTTAAAAAGTCCTAAAAATGGTAAAATAGAATGGAAGGGAATAGAACTAAACCAGACAGGAAAGAATAGCATAATCCTGAAAATGGCAAAATCAGGAATTATTATCAAAACAGAATAGTCATATCCTAAAAATTACTATAAAATAGAGTACAATACAATAGATTAGAGTAAAATGTGAACAAATAAAACAAAATAACAGAATAAAGACAAGAATGAATAAATAATAACAGAATAATGACAGGACATGACATAATAGAATAGAAGGGAATTGATCTAGACCATACAGAATAGAACAGAATAGTGAAATACGGTAAAATAAAATAGAATAGAAAAACAGAATAGAATAGAGTAGAATGGAATAGATCTAGACTAGAGATTATGAATAGACTACACTAGACCAGAATAGCCCTGAACGAAAAACATGCAAAATAGAATTATTAGAATGTGGCAGTAAAAATGAATTGAATGTATGTACTCGAATGGATATAAGTCAGACAGAATGGTACTGAATAGGCCTAAAACAGCTAAATAGAAAAGGATAGAATAGAACACTGGGTAGAAACGAAATGTGACTTTAGCATTGATCTTCCATGTAAATCTAATCTAACCAAAACAGTACAGGAAAGAGACGTCATCTGCTGTCTAACGTGATTTATAATATCAAACAGACATTCGGTCTGCTTCAAAGTTTGATTATGCACCATCATGACTCTTCTTTATGTTCTTGAATGCCACAGGGAACTCAAAATAAGCCCACAGCATTACTTAGCTACAGGTGGACACACCAGAAGGAAATATACCACTGAGAGAGGCTTTCATCTGATGATGAGAAAGTCTTTTCACTGCCACCATCAATGCTGTCACCTCAGAGTGCATGATCATGAGGAAATGTTTTTGTTTTTGTCTGCAGTCATTCCTTTGATGAATATTTCAACAAATATAAATCAGAGCTGCTTGTAGCTATTAATCCAACACTTGTCATTTCTAACTATTATACGCTTTTAAAAATCTAAATCTAAGCCTTTAATATTAACAATAATAGTATATTTAATTTATTTTGTTTATAATGAAAAACAAGTGTTCCTCAAAGAAGAAACTGCAGGACTGAAGGAAGCAGTTAGTTTCCTGTTGCTTTTGACAGGAAAACACTGAAGTAGCGGGGACGCGCAGCTGTTCGGGGACGCGTCTTCAGTGTCAGCATGAGACTGTTGCTGTTTTCCTTTCGTTTCTTTATTTTACTCCGTTTTTTTTTTTATCTGTATGTTGTTTCGGTTAAAGTAAATTGTAACTCGCCATTAAATAAATTAATAAATAAAACGTTTATATGCGTGCGAAATTGAACTGAATCATAATATAATTGGTTTGAACGCAAACTGCGCAAATAATGCTAATTATATAACTCGAGTCATACATAATAACGCGTACAGGACAGTTAGGACAGGCCCGTATAGAACACATGCCTTCTTTAAGATCTTACAGATTTTGTTGAAGGTCATGTGGCCTAAATACACATTTTATGTTCTAGTCGGGCCTTTTAAACCCAGATTCGACATTTAACACATAAAGCTATAATTGTCCTCTAGAGATCGCGAGACTGTTCTGTGCATGTAATAGGACAAGTGTCTGATGATGCCTCTGTATGCCACAATACCTCTACCGATGCTAGGATCTACTAAGGCAAAATATTCACAAATACATCCATCAACACACCAGCAGGCATATCAAACGGCAGCAAACGATGACCGCAAATCCATAAACGTCTGTAACTTGACCATATTATCTCCACAGCCTGCACTGCATCCCAGATCTGTGATGAGAAATAAACATGTCGCCTAATCGTACCTGAGACTGTAAAGCAGCGGTGTATTCTGGCCTTTCCGTCCGGAGATGCAGAAATTCAAAGATCTCTCAAACACTCACTCAAGATCGTTGCGTGGATTACGCGTTCATGTGCGTGTGCCACACTGGTCGTGTCTCAAACACTAGCGCGCTCACTGCGCTGCCTACCTAGACCGCATTTGAAGCACCACAGTCGCTTCAGCAGACTCGTAACGTGGTTATAATCCCCAAAATGCTTTCTGTACGTTACAACCACTGAGAAGGAAATGTGCGAACGAAATGTGAAACATTTTTTAATACAGCAAATGGCCAATAAGAGTTATGAATATGTGTTTGATCCTTTCCTGAGTTCCCTGGTTTTGAAAGTTTAATATTATTTAAACTTTAGGTCGCCTTTTATGACGTTTTTTTTTTTAAATTGGCTACCTCTGAAAAAAACACAAAGCCTTAAATTTAGATTTTATTTTTCTTAACTAGAAATGTTCAGGATACAACTGATACCTGATTAAAACAAGATAGTCTAATAGAAAAAAATTTTTTTAAACGACAAGAAATTGGAGGATACCGTAGGTAAGTTTTTTATTATTCTTATTGTTAATGGCCTTAGACAGATAATTGCATTTTATGTAAATTTATCTTAAAATTTGACATTAATTATACTACACTAATAGCTAGAATTATTTTTCTTGCTTAACACGACCAAATAATTTATTAAATTATTACTAAAACACTGTCGAAAAACTGCCTAACCATTAAAAGGCAAAGGGCAGCCACTTACTTAAAATGTAATTTAGTAAAATTCAGTCTATGTAAATATGACATTTAACCAAATTTTTTCTTCATAAACCTGTTTTCTAACATGACACCTCTAAATAAGACAAGATATATTTAACTGGATAAAAATATACTTCAACCAACATAGCTGTAAGAGCACCTAACCACTAGAAGGCGCAGTGAAGCCTTTTATCGTTTCATTTAATATTTATTCATATAAATGCACTTTCTTTTACAGAGAAAACAACACAGCGCATTTAAGTCACATGACCAGTCGTCATGACGTAGCTTATCCGGGTCAAAAGGCGTCAGCATGGACACGGGGGATGTGCTTGCATCTTTGGTAGGCAATTCATTATTTTAACTTATCAACAAAGACAATGCGCTGTATGATAACGTGATAGTACTTAATTAAACCGACGCTTTCATATAAGTTAGTTTTTTTTCATAACCGTACAGATCCCAGAGAAATACATGTACGTATCTTAGTTAGCATGCATGCTAACAAGCATGTTATGGGCATATGGCAAAAATAACTAAATAAACCAAAAGTTACATATTTAATTATCCTTAATATTCATAGTCATCCAGGTTTAAAATGCTCAGTACTTTAATATTACAACAAGTGTAACGTACTTGACAGCGTTGATGAATAACGTTAAGTTACATGAATCCTAACGTCAGTCTCTTGAGGCAGCTTTTGTGTAATCGCAAGGGTTTTATTTAATAGATTTATTAATACACTTTACCGTTACATCTTCCACTGAACTGAGTATTTCTGTCTTTAATACACAGGGAGTAGAAGGAGCCACTGCGGCCGCGCATGCGCTCTCTCTTCCAGCAGAAGCATATGGAAATGATGTGAGTTGGGATGTTTTGATATTTGCAAAAGAATGAGAAAAGTTAAATATTTGTAAAAGCATCACCTCTTCAAAACACCAACCATATTTTGTTTTCTATCAGGCCCAACTAGAAGTAATGTGGGCTATGAAAGCCTACAATCACGCAGAAATTTACTATAATGTAAGTGAATGTCACAATCTATCCTGTCATTTTGATGGTTTGGACGTCCTGCTTCACTGACTGGTTTGTTTCTCTACAGCTTATTTCTTCGGTCGATCCCAAATTTCTAAAACTAACTAAATCAGATGAGCAGATATATACTAAATTCCGGGAAGCCTTTCCTGACCTCAGTATTCAAGTTCTGGACCCGGACCTGCTGAAGGCAGCGGACGCTAAAGAGGTGCGTGACGTCACTCTCGCGATGTAAATTTAATCTGTATCTAGTTTGTCAACCCATCTCTCCATTTGTTTCCCACAGAAATGGAGGCCCTTTTGTAACCAGTTTGAAGGAGTTGTAGAGGACTTCAACTATGGTACATTATTACGTCTAGACTGTCAAAAGGACTACACTGAGGAGAACACAATATTTGGTACGTCATGCCGTGCCTTCACTTTTTTTTTTAGTAGTTTACAAACATCATACAAGTGCACAGGAAACGGTTTAAGAGTAAAAAACCTAATTTTCACCTACATTTTTAATTTCAGCCACCAGAATCCAGTTTTATGCCATTGAGATCGCGAGAAACAAAGAAGGATGCAATGACTTTGTCCACAAAGCCAATTCAAAAACCAAACAACAGAAGAAAGATCAGAGTTAATCATAACTGCTTAATATTTGAAGTTGCCTTCTTGGTGTGGAGACCTTCCTACCCAAAGCTAAACAGCCGAGAAACACCTATAAAAAAAACTCTACAAATTTTTGCCTCTATGTAAACGTAAGAGGAGTTTTTCTCATTTGTGCTCAAAAGTTGGATGGTTATTAATTCAATTTTGATTTTCTTGCATTGTGTAGCACCTTTTGTTTGTAATAAATAACAGTATATATGTGCCTCTGAAAAAACGCTTCTGTGTTTCATTACATTGAAAGTTAAAATTGCATTTGCAACCCATATGATATAAATTGATGACATTGGTCTGATTTTGGCATTTAATTGTTTAACAAACACCCCAGAACCTGCTTTTGAGGATTTAGACACATCCAATAAAACATTGAGCAGACTCCATTCAGTGCAGACTTCCAGGACTTTGATTTACAGGAAATTCCAGGTTTTCTAGGACCGTGGGAACCCTGCTGCTTTTAAGAATAGGAGTGTTTATTACAAAAAGGATAAAATTTGAACACGTTGACTTAAAAACCATGACTGTTTAGTCTAATGTGGCGATCACAAATTGTGCACATACTAGTACAAACCAATGATGTTTATTTTGCAGTCACAATGCTTACACTATATGTAGCAGACATCCAAACAAACAAACAATCAAACAATTCAACCAGCTACCTTATCACTCAATGGACCCAACACACAGTCGCCAAAAAACACATTCACATCAGGGAACCAAGAAAAGAAAGTGAACATCCATGAGTGTTGGACATGGTTAAGAGATGAGCTAGTTCTTCACAAACAGTTAGCAGCAACATCTGTTGAGTAGCACAAGTTGCTAATATACTCCATTCGGCCTGTTTAAATCTACCATATTCGGATGCCTTTTCTGTTATTAAAATAAACCTGGAATTCAGAGGAGAAAAAAAAGGGGGGGGGTTAAAGCTAGAGACAACTGTCGAAAGTGATCCTGCCACGATGACTCGAGTACCAGGCTCTTTTTTTGAAGGACAAGGCTACATTCTATAGGCTCCACTACAGAGGAACGCCAGATTAACAATAAAGCCACTAGAGACTGGAAGCCTGTGAGATTAAAAAGCAGGGAAAACAGTTTGACGAAAGCTCAGAGAGCAACTTCACCACAACCAAGTCACTTTTTCTAAATCAAATCCAGACGGCATTATCGAACCCTTCAGAGACAAAGGGGAAAAGTTACGCGTGCTTTTATCCGATAAATTTCTCACGAGGATGGGGTCATTCAGGGAGCGTTCCCAGGCTGGCGGTGAACAGAGCTAAGAACATCCTCGGCAACGGAGGAGGAAGTGGGGATGTGATCTAAAGGTAGACGCAAGACAGACTTCTTCATGCCTAAGATTTGAGGGAAAACGGTATTTCTTCTGAAAACGTCAACGCAAGAGGTTTTGTGTATTTACATAGCTCCCGTTTGTGTTCCAGAGTCAATTTGAGAGGGGGGGGGGAAATAATAAATGTACAACTTGTGATCCTATTTGACGCTTCCTCCCGCCCCTCTGCGGACAGGTGTCAATCCCATCAATCACTACTCAATCCCACATCGTCACCCGGATATAAACGACTCTCTCCATACAGACAAACCCACACTTCAGCACAGTTGCATTAACTTACTAGACTGTAAAAAGTTTTCAATCACACTCATTATTTGTCTTAAATCGTAATCATTATAAACATTGTTGAAAATGTTATGAAAAAAAATTTACACTTTTTTTTTTTCCTTATGTGTTTCTATACAAGGCAGGCAAAAGCAGAGCACTATGTATACCAGCTCATCCTAACCCTTTCTCCCACAGACATGCTCTCAAACACACTCTCACACAAACACACACGCAAACAGACGCCCACTTCCCATCATCCCTCTGAGCGGTTAGGGTGTGCCGCTCACTCTATAGAGTCCACACTGGTGCCTTCCCACACCCCAAACCCATTCCCCAGCCGCACCCTCGTCTCTCTCTTTGGACTTTGAGCCCCAAATGACGAGAATGACCTCTAGAAACTGGCTTTAAAATATGTATATATTTATATGTGTGTGTATATATATATATATATATATATTTATATTTATAAAAAGGGGTGGGGGGAGAAGGTGTGAAGGGGTATTTTTAAGGACTGGGGAGCGGGAAGTGCAGGCTTGCGCAGCGGTGGTCCCCCAGCAGCCGGGCCAGGGGCGGGTGGGAGTACGGGCCGGGGCCAGGGCCGGGCCACATGGGCAGGGCCTGGTGCTCTATGGAATGTCAGCTCATCATATCGTTGCTGTTTACCCCGTATGTGGAATTCTTCATGGAGTCATTGACTTCTCTTCTAAATACTGAAAGATTTTGTGTAAACCTGCGAAAACAAGAAAATTTGCTAAAAATGTATACTGAGATAGATATATATTCATTTATTTTCCCCCCTCACATTCATATACATGCAAATAAATAAATAATACAGTCTAGTTTACTACTCTAAAACTTGTAGTGAAAGCTGCGGTCATGAATTTTGCCTCTATGTCGCCATCTGTGTTGAAACCCGGAATTGCAGCAATGTGCAGAATTATCTTCCTTATGTGGGTTGTGCTCTGGTACGGCTACAGCGTGGATGAATCTAATCCAAGCTTTAATGGGTTTAGCTCCATCCCTAATAAAACGCACCTATCTGTGATGATCGTTATTCCACTAATTAACATGCTCAGGTGTGTTTGATTAGGGTTAGATCCAAACTGTGCAGTGCATTGGACCTCCAGGGTAAGATCTGATGAAGCCTGATCTAATGTTTCGAGGTGAAAGCGTAGCTGTCAGTCATCGCACTGGAGCGAATCCTATACTTCGTGATCGCAGATTCTAGCTTGCGTCTTGGATTATATAACCCAAATAAGAATTTTCTCGTTATATTGTCATCTGAAGAAGTCAGTAATAAGTCTGCCATGTTTTTTCTTACCAACTGAGAAAAAAAGCATTACAATAAATCAAAAAAGCAAATTTGAACCTCAAGAGATGTTAAATTAAATGCAACCCAACTCTTTTGACAACCGATAACGCTCTTTCAAAGAACCATTAGAAAATGAAAATACATCAATACGCGGTCTTATAACTCTCTCCTGGTGAAATACTTTGTATAATTTGTGCCTCCACGTCCACCGGATCTTCATTAGAAGGGCATGCCATGCTCAGTAACCTTCTGAGACAAACTAACCCTGGAACATAACCTGCTACCGAGCAGGTTATCTTCAGAGAGTAAGTTCCTATGGTTACATATATACCCAGAAAGTTACCTCCGTTTTTGGAACTGAAAGTTGAGGTTATCCACTAACTTACCCGGGTATGTCACATAACCTGCTTTCTGAAATACCCCCCTGGTAGCCAGGACAACTTCTTTATGTTTACAAACGTGACGTAATGACAGTGTCATGCTTGAATTTCCCTTAAAAACCTAATCGCATCACTTAATTTAAGTTGACCGTTGTGAATCTGGATGACGTAAGGTGATAGTTTTGAACACTGGCTGGTTATGTGAACAGACAGCAGTTTTAAGGAATGTAAGCTTGTACAAAGAAATGTCACTAAACAGTCTTAATCTGAATAAATTTAAAAGTCCCCCCAAAAAGTTATTTGGAATTCGCAAGAAATTAAATCACCTGTCCCTGTTTTTGGTCAGCAAGTTTCTCTCTATGCCCTCCATGAGATTTTCGAAGCATAAGTGCATGGCTTGCTGCTTTTCTGGTGGTTGACTGTTCACAATGCTGTTCCTCAAATCTGCAAAATACTACAAACACAATGTAAATCAGCATGTTTAAATGATTTCTGAAGGATCGCATGACACTGGATTAATTACACATCACACAAATAAATGTAAAATTATATTCAACTAGCAAAGTTATTTTGAATTTCACAATATTACTGTCTTAAGGCGGCCGTACGCCGTTGGAATTCGGACAGTCGGAAGGCCATCTGGCCACGCATACGTCACGAGTGACATTGTTTACGGACGCAGTGGTACACGGCACGATTTTAAAACGTGCTGAAATCACAGAGAAAACAGAGGCAATCACATTCACAAAGTTCTGTGCCAAAAACACACACTCTGAGGATGAGATCCTTTTCTTTGTGGTAGGAATGGCTTGCGAAAAAACAGAAAAGAAAAGAAAAGAAAAGAAAACGAAGGGCATGGCAAAGAGTTCGGCTAAAGGGCAGAGAATTAAATCAATATTGACAGTTCCAGTTTTATGGATTAATACTATTTATTATATTATTTTAAATGCTGCTCGATATATCATACAGCGCTTGCTGTTCTTGCCAGAGTTCAGCGAGTTTGTCAGACAGTCCAAATTCTCCGTGGTGCTGCCATGTTCATCTTTCTTCCTTTGTGGCTTTCTTTTTTAGCTTCTGATTGGTCATTTTTAGTTTGCTTAACAAATCGTCTCTTACAAGAACACACATCACGCTTTCAACCAACAGCTCCTGAAGTTTTTTAAACATGTTTAAAACTTTTTGTGAGGTCACTCTGCTCGTCTCACCCACAATACGAGCCTTGACAATACGAGAAGAGACAATTTCCTCAAAAAACGCATGCGAGCTCGTATGACCTCAAAAATAAATAAATAAAAAGAAGAAAAAAAAAAAAACGCACCGTGTACGCCCACCTTTACACTGTTTCTGATAATAAATGCAGCCTTTGTGAGATTTAAAAAATTTAATTATGAATAAAAAAAACTCATACCTTCTCATTCAGTAGAATCAAGCCAAGCAGTGGCCGTGACATCGACCACTGATTCCTACAATCTTCAAAAATGATGATATTCAACACTGTGGACAGCATCTGGATAAGATTGTGAGAACTCATGTCACATCTCCAATGCATTTCAAAATGTAACAGTATTTGACATTCATAGAGCTGGGTGATATGGCCAAAACATTATTATCATGATGACACGTATTTATCAATGCATCAATAATTATCCTGATAAATTTCAAATCTTTAGTTCTTTCAAGATTAAAGGCAGATTCTTGCTCCTATGTGAGTGTTGTAGAAATCAGACCATTCATTAATGATTTAAAACTACTCTTCATGGTAAAAAAAAAAAAAAAAACACTTCAAATTTGTTCTTTACACTTTTACAGCCAGTTTTCCTTTTTGAATAAATGTATTAATATAATTTCTTTGTTCCTGTATTTACATTGTTTAAATTTTTTTTACACTTCTGCCACAATACCATGGTGCACTATAGTAAATCCAGGGTAAATGTGGGCGATTTGTAGATTTGAGGAAAATTAAATTTTAATAGAGTTATAATTTTTTTTAATGACCCAACACTAGACATGAACAAAGCACTAGACGTATTTTTTTCAAATAACGAACTTAAATTTTGTTCCTCTAATGCTTTAAATACACTCAACAAAAATATAAACGCAACACCTTTGTTTCTGCTCCGATTTTTCATGAGATGGACTTAAA
>JAUCMT010000002.1:5691992-5709986 GCA_032357475.1 Enteromius thamalakanensis | reverse complement strand
AAAATGTAATTTATTCCTGTGATACAAAGCATCATTACTCCAGTCTTCAGTGTCACTTTCAGAAATCATTCTAATATACTGATTTATTACTAGAATTGTCAATGTTGGAAACAGTTGAGCAGCCAAATATATTTTTTGGAACCCCCCCTCAGGATTCTTTGATGAATAACAAGTAAAAAACAAATTTTTTTTTTACCAAATATAAAACACTTCTAAAAATGTAAATCTATGCTGTGACTTTTTTTGTTCATTTAACAGATCCTTTGTTAATAAAAGCATTAATTTTTTTTAAAGAAGGAAGAATAAAAATGTACTGATCCCAAACTTTTGAACAGTAGTGAAACAATAATATATAATATATAATAATGAATAATGATGCTCAGGAATAAATTACATTTTCAAATATATTCACACAGAAAACAGTTATTTTAAATTGAAATAATATTTCACAATATTACACTTTTTTCTAGATTTTTAATCTAATAAATGCAGCCTTGATGAGCAGAAGACACATCTTTAAAGACCTTTAAATATATTACTGTCCCCAAATTTTTAAAAGGTAGTGTATATATTAAAAAAGTGCTGTCAAATCATGATTAATCACATCTAAAAATAAAGGTTTTTGTTTACGTAACATGTATGTGTACAGTGTATATTTATAGTGTATATCCATAATTGTGTTTGTATTTATATATACACATAATAAACACACACACACACACACACACACATATTATGTAAAAACAAACATTTCTTTTGGATGCAATTACTCGTTTGACAGCACTGAAACACAGCTGCACCATTCATTGTTTGCTAGAAATTGCCAGATCACCTGATCTCCAGCTGGTGGGGATCTGGACGGTGCACAGATCATCTGAGGACTCATCGGTGGATGTACCAATGAAGTCAAAGTTGAGGCAATTGTGGGCCAGTTTGAGTAGCTGCATGAGTAGCCCATGCTGGCTCTCATCATTTAGATTCAAGTTCTTCCCAGATGCCTGCAGACATACAAAACTATTCATTGACATAAATCCAAAGCAGGCTGGTTTAACAGCTGTGAAGAAAAATATACAGACAGACAGTTCTTCTGTGGAGACTCAGAAGAACTCCCCTTACCTGCTTGAGGAGGTTGCAGGAGAGGGTAAAAATGTCAAACAAGGAGGAATCTCGAAATGATGACGCAATCTTTCTATGTTTTGTAAGTGGATGTGTTGAGTCCGCCTGGAGAATCGAAAGAAGATTCAACGAATCAGTAATCTATCTTTAATGCAACTTTCAGTTACTGAACCCAAACATACAGCAATGTTTTCCAAGCACAGAGGAAAGACCACATTTAGTCATTTAGCAGACGATTTCATCCAAACGGACTTACAAATGAGGACAACAGAATACCAGCAAAAGAGCACAATGAGAAACTTACTTGGTTAATCTCATTGGTTAACTGGGAAAGAATTGTGACTCCTATGATGCAGTGTTCAACACTATCCTAAAAATGTCCAAAAAAGAAAAACAGTTATAAATACAAACAACTACATAATTTTCAGAAACATTCAACATCAACCAATTATGGCTGTTGCAATGTTATCATTTAGAGATAACTCTGCTTTAGCGACGCCTGTAATGAAAATGTTTAACTATAAAAAGGAACACACTGGGTCAAAAACTGAAAACAGAGACGTGATTTCCATTTGCATTTGAATCATGTCATACACAGTGTGCATTCACAAAGCAGAAGTTTTTAAATATTGGATTTTTGTTTTTTTCTCACAAATCATGTATAAGGAAATTAATGCATTTACCTTGCATTAAATGAACCATTGACACAAATGTATTTCTCATGTTTCATAATGAATCAGGGCAAATGTCCTCACAAAGTTTAAGGTGATTTTGATAAAAGGATCGAAAATATTGAACAAGAAAGTCAAACTCTCAAACACCATCAACTGCAGTTTGTTCTTCAACTCAAAAAAAAAAAAAAAAGTGGATAATTTTATATTAAGGTTTTTTTAACACTTTAGGGCACACGTATTAAATATTAACTATGACTTGCCTCTTAATTTGCTGCTTGTTATTGTTAATAATATATGAATTATACTACTAATATTAATGGTATTAATTATTTCTGTTAGTAAAATAGTTAATTTTAGATACGGGGTCAGGTACAATAATAAGGCATTAATATATACTTTCGAAGTACTTATAAACAGCTAATACACTAGTAATATGCGTAAGCAACTAGTTAATAGGGGTGTAAAAAATTAATCGTTTCTACGATGCATTGCGCTGCAGACGAGAACGATTCAGTATCGTTTCAGTAATAGACCATAACCGGTTATAACATACTAATTTGCTTTGTCGCGGTAGAATACAATAACTGAGGGAGGCGGATCTCGAGTGCGAGTAATTAAAAATGCTCCAACTGCTTTAAAAGTCGACATCTGGGCACATTTCGGCTTTTATGAACAGAGCTACTGTCTCAGGTTGTCGAGGAATGGCAGGTATCAGATAAAGATGTAGTGCTTGTGACAGATAATGCGTCGAACATGATCGCTGCAGCTCAATTCGGAACATTACCTTACGTTAAATGCTTCGCATATATAGTGAATCAAATTCAAATGAATTACAGTGGCTGCGCTCTGCCAGCTTTTGGCCAAAATCCGCCGAATATCAACATTCTTCCATCGCAGCACCACAGCGAGCCACTGTCCGAAAGTCTTGCAGCAATATCTTGGCCTGAGCAATCACAAGCTGATAACTGCTGTCAGAAGAGAGCAATCCGACAGTGTCTCTCATTGCTCCTCTAAACGCTATTTTGGTTTATAAATTATAATTTCACATTTAATTTCTTTATACATTTGTTCAAGAAGTGTGTTTTCATTGAGAAGGTAAAACTAAAGTTTCAGTTCAAATATCTGACAGTTTGTGTTTATTAACAAAATGATATACATGTGAATTAAAATTTTACATTGAGTATGCAGTGCATCGTCAATGCATCGTGATGCTTCGAGATATTGTATTGAACCAAATCGATCAATTCTAATCGTAATCGAACCGAACACCCCTACTAATTTATAGTCTCTAATTTAAAGTGCTATCAAATAATCTAGGTGTTTAAAATGATAATTTATTCATTTATGAAATGTGAGCAATATATTTGTGTAAAATGGTTTGCATGTAAAAAAATAGCCTTTTCTACCAAAAAAAAAAGTTTGTGCAACCCTACTTGGCTTAAAGATGTAATACTTATAAAAAAAACATTTCAAAAGTAGTATAAAGCAGAACTTGAACTGTATTACTTTTTATATCCATGCTATAAAATTGATCATACCTGCAGGAATCTCGTCACATCCACAATGACATTCCTGAAGACGTAATCTTCCTTTTGGCAGTCAAACCAGCCAAGCTTGGTGATTCTGGCATAGAGCTGGATCAGTGCTTGTGTCACGAAGGCAGCAAGCTTTGGCCGGGTTGCCAGATAATTGAGAACATAATTTCCTGAGGAAACAACGTGATATTTTATTCAAAGATTTGTCTTTTCTGGATTTTAGGATTGTAAATCTCATGGTTGACCTGATAAACTTACGAATGTCAATGCGCTGCTCCAGGGGAAGTGGGTTGCTCGTACGAGACACCAACTTGGAGAGGCACGTTGCAGCCAGCAACTGCGAGTACGAGGACTGTAAAGATTTCACAAATAGTGTCAAGTTAAACAATTGGACTTGAAATTTTGAGGAACTGTTGTCAGATCAATTCAGATCTATTGGTTTTTATAGTTCTCAAAAATGTTCATTCTTACACTTCCACTTTCCAGCAACAACTGGCATTTACTCAGGCAGTCGGGACTGTTGGTGAACTCCACCAGAGCTTTCTCGGCCTGTAGACGTGTGGTGGTGTCTGTGGTCTCATATAGCTGCTTGCACAGGATCTCTAGCTGGGCTAGGCTCTGAAAGAGACCAATGTGTGTTTAGTGTCTGCAAATAAACTCATTCAGAAGATATTTGAAAGATGAACCGTTGTCTTACTTACACACCTAAATCATTTCTTATAAACAAAGACTACTTACAGAAATGTGTTAGATGATGTTAGATGATCAATTACATTTTTTTTTACGCACTAGTACTTTAAAAAAAAAAAAAAAAAAAGAAAGAGAGAGAGGAAAAAAAAAACAATTCATATAACAAATGAATGCAACCGTTTCAACATAAGTATTTTTAATATCTATAGCATTAAAATCTATTTTAGATAATAAAAAAAAAAGTCAGGACACACTTTAATATATAAATTTAAAAAAAAAGTCATGCAGTTTAGAGTCAGTAAGTGTTAAGATCAATAAGTATCCTAAAATATTAAATCATTTAGCCTGTTTATGACAAGGCTAGTTAATTATAAATAAATAACTCACAATATTGCTCTAAAAAAACTCCCATTATTTGCATAAACTTTCCAAAAGTTTCAAAAATATTCAAAAACCATCTCAAGCAAGTGTAAAAAAAGTTGGCAACTCCATTGCTTTTTTCTGAAATAAAGCGAAATGTGCACGAGTCTTAGGACTCAGGAGTTTCAGTCTCTTTTTAAACAATCGCAGCATCAAACATTAGGTTTATGAAAAACTAGACACTAATGTTCCATTAAGCAAATTAATGCACAGACATCACATCCACAAGTTATTGTTGTAGGGCACAGAGGGAGTATCTGGTTCAAGCAAGCATGAAAGACTATATGGTGATTGAAAAAAAAAAAAAAGTCAATGATACACTTTGGTAATACATAGAGGAGCAATGGAAGAGCCAACTTGTGTTATGCAGCAACAAGCCTCGGACTCTAAACAGTTCTTTGTTCCCTTGTGGAGCATAACTATACAAAATCAGCATCAGCAGAAAAACAGCAGCTGCAACAAATGCACAGCCTCAATGAAAATCTTTGTTTATTATGCTAAAAAATTCTGAACTAATGAATTTAGCCTACATCATTAACCTATCTCTTTTTTGCACTCAAAAACTGAATTCCATGTTAAATAAACAGTTTCATACTTAAAAAAACAAAAACTTTAAGTAGGTTTCTCATGTTCATACATGCTTCATGCAACCTCCTGAGAACCGAATCAAGAGACCGTAAAATAACAGGGAGGACCCCCAAACATACAAGATAAAATGCAAGCTGTAAACGCAAGGAACTGTGCAGAACAGATAAGACCCCTCGAAGTTAAAAAAAAAAAACTAAAAAGAAAACAACATGCTTTTTTTTTTTTTTACTAAAACTAACATCATTCCACCTGTTCATACCAACCTATAACATATTAATAATAATAATAATAATAATAATCATCATCATTAACATGCTTTGAGCATTCTGCATTCAATGTTAAAGTGTACTTTAAATCCTTGAGAATAACATGCAATTTTACAATCAACAAAAAGTTTAAAGCTGCTAAACAAAAAAGGAATCGATTGTCACAAGCCAGAAATACTGCTGAGTCATATCAACATACTGGCCTCACAACATGTTCTTTGATAATAATGTAAACACACATATATACAGTAAAATAATTATTCGGTTGGTTTAGGTCTAAAACAAGCATGTTGCACTACTAATATGTGATCCGCAAACGGGCTTTAAGACATAGAGCTGCTCCATTGGTAATTAATAATCTATTACTGCAAAAAGAGCGGCTTCTTCACCACCTAAAGAGTAACTGGACGCGTGACTGCAACACTGGAAAGCTCATGTTTACTGTTGAGAGTCAGGTTAACAAAAGCATCGTCCCCCACTTCATTAAATTTCATGGGAATAAGCGGTTATTCAACACTGTGTTTAACCTCGGGACCTTCCTAACCTTTGCCCTCAAAATATGAACTGTCTTGTACACACACTGCTCATGACAAATGACAAGTTGACAGATGACAAGCTGTGACTGTGTTTGAAAACATGGTGCATGGTGTTAAACGAACCAGTCAGGTCCAAAAAGGCTGTCTAGTTAGGGTAGCTTTCAGGAAGCAGCAATGTTAAAGGTATGAGTAGAAAAAAAATTATTTTAATACTGAGCCAACTGTCATTTATGGCTGAAATGACTTTGGTTGCCAAGTTGGCCTTATTAATCCCTCTGTAAGCTTGATTACGATCAGAACAGTCTTACTGAGTATAACTAAAATTAAATTAATTATAGTAAATGCGCTAAAATTTCGACTAATATGCATCCCTAAACATTCTATAGTGAAAATAAAACATTAAATATTATATATAATACAGTCAACATTTCTCACAAAAGACATTTCTGGTTGGCTGCCTTTACTTCATCCAGTCATTTAACTCTCCTTAATTACTACACATGATGAAAACTAGATGTTTTAGGATGAAATTAAACACTACCTATTTACAATTCGCCGGAGGTGTTAACCTACATATCATTTTAAGAATTTTGAAGAAAAACACATTTCTGGTCGGGCTTTTGGTTTGGCGAGGCGGTGCGCGGGAGAATCTCATGAGTTAGCACGCGAGCTACAGGCTAACAGCGAAACCGGACACATTTGCGTCCAGCAGCAACAGAATGACAGATAACTGAATGCAAATATGCGTTTGGGCTTACCGAGAGGCTTTTCTCGTGGATAAAGCCCCGCTGAGCTCGAGTTACTATCGCTTGTATATATAAGGCCAGTGTATTATTGCAATGCAAGCGGTTGGATGAGGGATGATGCCTTGTTTACAATGTAAAACATCACTGTCGCTATAGAGTTACGTGCAATTTAATATAAACGATCTCTCGGGATCTACCGACCTCTGCTGCTTAAAATAAAATACTTTGCATTTTGCTTTAAAACAACTTTCCCCCATGCTGCAGAGGTGTGTGATAGCCTGGATCACAGAGTTAAAATCAACATGATGACAGGCCACAAGTCAACACTTGATAATCGCATCCAATAAAGCATGCGAGTCAACCTCTCCCGCCGCGCGACGCGAGCGTTTAAAACAAACACGTACGCATCGCCCAAATAAGCCTCGGGCTCTACCGCTAGACTGCGGTGGATCATAGTTCATGAATTTAATAATAACAAAACAAAATCATTTACTTACCTGCACATGATCCGCCATTTTGCTCCATTCATGCTCCTCTCACTCCACCTGACAATGAGCATGCGCGCATCTGCCCGCGATCACGGGAACATTTTACGCAATTGGCGCACGTAGTAATGAAGCCAGATGTTCGCTCGGGGCTTCGTGAATCCCGTTACGGCAGAAATACAGCCGCCGAAACCAACGCCGAAAAGAGCCTTTGTTTACATGCCTCTTAAAGTGAAACTGCGAATTCAGATTTTAGAGGTCACGTGGATTTTTGATTCTAATAACATCTAAGCGTGACTGACATTGCTTATTGTGAAGTTGAGAAATAATGCAAGGCGTTCAAAGAATATTTTACACCTGTTGTAAACATTCAAATAGTAATAAAGGTAACTAGAGCGTAATAAGATTATTAGAACTGGCACAAGTTTTTACATTTTAAAATTACGTACATTTTTTTAGGATATATAGACTCACATGTTGCTTTCTGTAGTTTTTTTTTTTTTACATGGAGCGAGTTGCCCCCTCAGGGATGACATCACATGACTTACTGTATATGCCCTTGACTGATTTAATCACATTAATAATAATAATAATTATAATAATAACAACAACAGTGGTCAACATTGGAAGTGAATCAAAACATTTGATCAAAATGGTCCTAAAACCAAAATGTGTTCTTATCTTAGTACAACTGTGATTAATTTTTTTGATCCACTTAAAATGTTGACTACTTTATACACCTTCTGTATTCATTTTCCCTTTCTTTAGACTTCTTACCAAAGGTTCTGAAGCAAGGATTTTATATGTCAATACATTCTTTATTATGGCTTTTCATAGGCTAATATGATGTTGTTGTTGTTTTTATTGTACTTAAAAACAGGACCATACAGGACCATGCGTGTGCTCACAAAACAAGTGCTACAACATCTTCATTAGGTTAACGTTGACCTAAACGGCACCAACCGGTCAAACTTCTCAACAGATTTTGACCACCAGATGATTACATTTTTAGCTCAAGAGGATAAACAGTCATCTTAGCAATACAGAGTTTTGAAGATGACTACTGACAGCTTTCAGGCTCTCTACTAAACCACAAAATATTCACAGTTTATTAAGCCTGACAGTTTGACTCAGATTAAGCTGTGCCAGCTAACAGCTCTTTCAAAGTATTCACTGAAGTGAAAAGAGTGTGGAGACAGCGACAGGATTACATACTTTTCCATCCAGAGTTTGTTTATTGTATTGAATTTATCACACTGTGACTTAGAATTGCTTGGAACCGAGCAGCTTTGCAACTGAGCAACTTGCATCTCTATTTTTTTTTGTTTTGTTTTTGTAATTAACATCAAATTATTGGGTTAAAAATTCCAGCAACTATCAGTTGTTTCTTTTTTATTCTCCATGTTCATGCATGACAAATTTGTTTCAAATACAAATGTTCCATTTGGGCTCCCATAATATCTGCGTGTAAAATTAAATGACCAAAATATAGTGTAAAACAGCTAAAAAAATACTCAAAATCCTTCTCAGTAATTGAAATACAGCTAGAAAAAAAAAATTAAGTAAATATAAGATGAAAACTGAAATTGAAGAAACTTAAATTAAATTGTAAACTGAACTAATTTTAAAAACTGAAACAAAAAAAGTTATATATATATATATATATATATATATATATATATTCAACATTCAATAAAAATACATATTAAAATGGCTAAAACTAAACGAAAATAGGACATATTTAAATAAAAAAACGAATTCAAAATATGAAGAAAAATATAATAGATTGAATCTAAATAGATTTAAAAATGAAACGTGTTTTGAACAATCAGTGACTTTCGCATGTCAAACCACAGGACATTTCCCAAAAGTATTTCATCATCTGTAAACTCTTCCACTATCTACAGCTTCTGCTATTTGGACATATGACAGGATATCACATGACTAAAGTGGACATCTGAACAGTGTTCAAGCTTTACCCTTTTGACCCTTGTCAAACCACACTATTATAAGTTCTGAGGCTAAAAACAAGAATATATGATCTTCAAATCTGCACATGCGGACCTGCTGATGTTTGTTAATGTGCTGTAATAGCCAACATTTGTCACAAAGGGGCACTCTAGATCCATCAGACCTATGACATGAAGCCTCATTGTCCTTCACATCTACTGATTTGTTTCCTAAGTGCTGTTTTCACATGACTTTAGGTGACAAAGTAGCCTACAGTATATAATGCACAGTTTAATGTAAACAAATACGTTCAACCAACTTTAGATACTGAATGTAATGGTTTGCATATTAGTACAGTTTGCACTGATATTTGATTTCATGCACAACTTTGCATATATAAAGAGAGTGGCAAGATGTGAGGAAAAGGGCAAATTCCCCATTACCCTGATTGATTTTAACGAGGTGCTAGTTAAATGCATTCACACTTTCTCAGAAGATATATACAGTCTTCAGCCCTAAATAGTGTCAAACAGGAAGAATCATGCGAGTAGGAAACCAACTCTATACCACAGCCATACAGACACACGCCCACTCATCTGACTTCTCCAAGAGACTGATTTAGACTTCAACTTAGACAGGAAGTAAGACTGACAAAGTATCTAAGGTCAGTCCGCCATTGACAGCAATGCCTCTCATACCCTTTCAAACTGTTTAAAAGCAAACGTGATTCAAGGGAACCTACAGAGAAAGAGAGAGGGGGAGAGAGAAGCAAGACAAAGGCCAGCTGAAGAACCATGGAAGAGGACATCAGGAGAAAAGGAATGCTTTATTTTCATCAGCAACGCTTCGGCAAGGTGAGATTTAATGTCCGTCTCACAGCTTTATGAATAGTGATTATTTTCACAAGTTAAATAAATTAATGCATTTTCACACTGTACTTGCATAGATTTAGTATACAGTGTATCAGCAGACTGACAATGGCAAAGATCAGACTTGCGGAAAATCAGCCGCTGTACCGGCCTTGAGTATAAACGCATACACATAACACACACACACACACACACACATATATATATACACACACTTCTAAAACAATACTAAACATATGTACTGTGATTAACCTAACTATAAACAGCACAACTCTGATAATAAGAAATGTTTTATATTCCATTATTATCTCTTAATATTATGGTAACAATATTATACATTATATCACAAAATGTTAAAAGATGATGGAAATATGTTTTAAAAATCTTTTTTAAAATCTTATTAAAAAAACAACATAGAAAAAATATGAGTGTGGTTACATTGTGTATGTTATGTAACTGATTTCAGTAAATATATATATATATATATATTGTATATTATTTTTATAACATATTATTATGATATTAATATTACAGTTATAAACCACATTTCTTCTTCATATATATATATATATATATATATGCACAGTATGTGTAATATAATACATATTTCTCTCTCTATTTATTATGTATGTATGCATATATATATATATATTAATAAACAAGTTAGGCCTAGATAAAAAAATGTTGATCTACCAAGTAATCTGCTCAGCTGTATATGAATCCATCACTAACTTTTGCCTTCTAGAAACACGTCCAAATTACTTTTGTCTATTGTTGCAATATTTACACCCATTCTTTTAATTAAACTTTTTGCTTAAATGCGTCTTTGTACTTTTCGTTTTTCTTTTTGAAATAAATACTGCGAGCTTGGTTTGATATTTGCTTAGTAATGCAATAACTTGTGACTTTAAAGCACATGCATTGAAGTATTTGAGTGTGTGATGTGCGTGTGTCCTTCAGAGATGGAGGAAGGTGTGGTGTGTTCTGGTGGCGGAGAGCAGACGCAGCGTGGCACGACTGGAGCTGTACGAGCACAAACACTCCTCCATCAAACAAGGCTCCAGCAAACGCAAGCCCGACTACAAACAGGTTATCCGCCTGCGAGAGTGCATCCAAATATCAGAGAGAGAGGTGACCGACTGCCCCAAAGACTGCGCCACCTTTTACCTCGAGACCTCAGACAAACTTTACGTGTTCGCCGCCCTGCGTTTAGAGGTGAAGGGCTGGATCAAGAGTCTGTGCGAGCAGGCGTTCCCTGTAGGTTCACTCACATCAGTTCACAGCGCATAATGATAATGAGCGTTTTGCTAATCGCTCCTAATACATAACAGAAACGTTCAGGTACAGATGTTACACTTAAAAACCATTTAATGCTTTTCAGGACACCGAGGTGCAGAGAGAGAGCTGCGTCTATTCTGAAACTGCGGGCAGCTCCACCGTCAGAGAGATGACGGAAAACTCACTTTATGACACAGCAGAGAGCGGTAAGGCAATGAATGTCATGCTAACAAACTAAATATAACATAAATTATTCTCAAATCATGTTCCTTACCTTTCCCATTGTGAATTGAGTTGGACGAGCATTATTGTGACCCTAAAGTACTGTAAAACCCGAGGGTTAACTTCGTCATTACATCAGTTTAACTCTTTCATGCAATAAGAATAATAAATGGTAGATAATAATACATAAAAGGTAGTCTCTATCTATTTATCTATCTATATTTATGTATGCAATCTATGTTCATGTATTAAATATATGTATATAAAGTATAATAACATTAATATGTTTTATATGTATAGGCTAACATATACACTGAATGTATGTGTGTTTATATATTCATAATAAATAAACACTGTACACATACATATTATGTAAAAAAAACTTTTTTGATGCAATTAATCATGATTAATTGTTTTACAGCACTCTCTCTCTCTCTCTCTCTCTCTCTATATATATATATAGTACATGTGATATAATGTTTAATATTTTACATTTAGACACACACACACACACACACACACACACACACACATATATATATATATTGATTATGTTATTAATTTAATACAAAATCAAATCAATTACCTTTTTATTCTAATATTTTGGATATCAGATATCACTTAAAAGTCTCGCACACTAACAAGTACTATTAGTGATATTGTATGGAAAGAGGGGAGAGAGAGAGATGCTATTTTAGTTTGTCCTATTGCAAGGACAAACAGCCTCTTTTTCAAGCGAAACCTCAGGCTTGAGTCAAATTGCCCATTTGGGCCACAGGTGGCCAACCTTGATTCCATTAAAGGACAGGAAAGAGGGGACACTGTTTTCAGGTGTATGTATAGAGAGAGCTCATTCAGGGGAGACGACAAATGAAATGAAGCACAGGGATGCAAGCTGTCCTCAAATTCACCTGAGGCCGCTTCTTATTGACTTCCTGCTTCTTCCTTTTCATCTAGTTCAAGATTTCTATTGGTCCTTGTGCATCATTGACAACAGAGCACTTCTTTTGTGGCTCTCGCTATATGGCAAGAGTCACTACAACAACTACTAAGTTTTTAGTAACTTAGTGTCTTGAAATGGAGGGCCTTGGGAATCAGAACATTGCATTTTCAAGTGAATTAGCAAACAATCAGCTAGCAAAACACAAAGAACTTAAAAATACATAGCACTGACCTAGAAACCACCCACAATGTGGTTGTGACTTTTGTACAGGTACTATTGCAGTACTCACATTTTAATCAGAAATAGTTTAAATGATTTTATTTAAAATTTTAGAACTGGATGTGACTGATTAATTTTGGGCCAGAGGAGCAGACAGACGAAAAATAGCTCTAACTTCCGTTTTATCACTTTGGGTGAAAACTCTTAGACTGTCAGAAGGGCTTCATCTGGGTTCCGTTGTGCAAGGTTTTTAGAGCAGCACATTGCAGACAGACAAAGTGACACAAAGGAGAGGAGAGTGAGTGAGAGAGAGTGAGGAAGCGAGGAACTTGTCTGACTGTACTGAGTACTTTATGAACTTCAAGATTTTTCTATTCTTGTCTAAGGAGGGATGACGCATCACATCCTTATTTTGCTGTATTCCATGCCATGACAACAGTTCGTAAGATACGGACTTCCTCATTGACAAACAAAAAAAACAAAAAAATATATAAATATATATATTAAAAAATAAATATATAAATTAATATATAAACAAAATTTCGGGGGTTAGTAAGGTTTTGTAATATTTAAAAAAGAAAGAAGTGTTGTATGTACATCATGCAATTTTTTTAATCATTAAAAACAATAAAAGTGATATTATGAAATATTATAACAATTTAAAATAATAATTTTCTATTTTAATATATTTTAAACTGTTATTTATTCCTGTGATGCAAAAACAAATTTTTAGCTTAATATTTTTTTGTTTGATCTATGCTATTTATTTTTTAGGACTTTTGATGAATAAAAAATGTGTAAAAAATATATTTTATGTAACATTATAAAATACCTTTTCTCTTCAAACATTGAGTCAAGAAAGATATTTTAAAGGGAAAATTCACCTAAAACTATATTTTTAAAAATAAAAAGGTCATTTTAGATGCATACGGTATCCACATATAGCTGCATACCACACATTTATCATATTTCCTTCATATAGAACAAGCAGAATAATAATTATAAGAATAAAATTGTGCTATGCTGAACATAATCTCAATTTCCTGTGTCCTTGGTTAAGGACTGATCAAATAGCTTTTAATTACAAGCAAATTGCTAGGCTAGGCAGAACATGAAGTGATTATGTTCATCACCCTTCTCTTAACGGCCCCTTAATGTCACTGATATTTCATTTTCTCCAATGTACATTTCACAAAATGGCTATTATTCATATAAAACGTAAAAAAAATGAAGAGATCTTTGTATGGAGAAGATCTCAATCTAGTTGTCAAGCTGACCTGAAACGCTTCACAGTCCAGCTGCCAGTCTCTTCAACTCAAAAAGTGCTGGTAAGTTTAAAGATGCTAGAGGTCAGGCTTGCAGCAGTTTAGGGATAATTGGATTGCAACCACCCCCTGATAGATTTGATTGGATGAGCAATAATGTTTCAAGTTGCTAGGTTGTGGGTGGTGTATGATGTTTTGTATAGAAGCTCGACATCAAAGACAAAAACTGTGAGCAGGTGCAAACTAAACGTTCAAATCATGTTCACGAGGGAGTGAAATTCTAGTAATCAGAAAGGCAAACAGGTTTTTTCTCCATCTGTCTTCGGGTTTACATTAAAAGGCATCAGTGATTTATCTGACTGGTCTTTGGATGTTTCCAAGTGTTTCTGCAACTGCTTTTGAAGACGGGATGACGTTTGAGTGTGTGTTTGAGCATAGTTTCTTACGCTTACTCGAAGTGCATTTATTTGATCAAAAATACATAAAAAACGGTAAAACTTTACAATAAGGTTTCATTTGTTAACGTCAATTAATGTATTAATTAACATGAACAAACAATGAACACTACATTTAGTACACTCTTTACAATGATAGTAAGTAAAATTACAAAATTTAAAATTTTATTGTAAAGTCTTAACGTAAAAACAGTATTATGAAATGTTATAGATTATAATATATAAATATATATTTATAATAATATATTTGAAATATTAATTTATGTTTAATGGCAATTTTCAGAATCATTGTCACATGATCATTCTAATATGCTGATTTCAAGAAATATTTTTTAATATTATCAATTATGAAAACAGCTGCTTCCTATTTGTGTGGAAACAGTTAAATGTCATTCAAAGGTTTTTAATGAGAAGTAATAATAATATATATTATAATAAGTATTATCATGATTTCTGAAGGATCATGTTACACTGAAGACTGGATTAATGATCCTGCAAATGCACCATCACAAGAATAAATTGCATTTTAAAATATAATCAAATAAAATGGTTTGGATGTCACACGGTACACACGGTTGAACACACGGTACACACATTTTAGGCAAGTCTAGTGTTTTAACTGGAAGACATTTTTTGTAAGCTATATTTTGGGTGAGCAACCCAAGTATTGTAGTTTTTGTTTTTATTTTTAGCCGATAGATGCTCAGTGTGAACACTCATGGGCCAGAGAGGAAGGAAGTGGTATTTCTTTTCTCTGATCTATAGTTTGTAAGTCAAGACAGTATCAGTGTCTCACAGTTGGGATTGCATTTATCGTGCCTTTTCTTTTCTGAGAAGCCCCGACTCATCTCCTGTATCCGCTGTGCAATACCTGAATCTTATTTATGCAGGTGCTGCAGTTTCGCATTGAGGTGAACTTCACACTGGCCTTGCGGTTCCCTCTAATAATACCGGCAGTGCTGCTGTGGTTTGACCGTACCTTTGATATGGCTGAGGCTTTAAAACCTAACAAGAACAGACAACCAATTAGTGCTAGAAATGTTTTTGATCATGCATTGTTTGAAATTAGCAAACAGATGACACTTAGGAAATGCTAAATAAATATATACATATGCGCAATTACGCTGACGCACAAAATTCATAACTAATTAATATATCATCTCCTGGGATCTGTGCAATACGCTGATGAACCGGGGTTGTTAAGACTCTTTTTAATCAGTGACCCAACAATCAGAGGCTGATTACCACTCGTCAGATCTCATCAGACAGCCCTTGAAATCAAGATGGGCTCCGAAAGTCAATTTACCGAAAATGAACACATAACAGTAATTGTCAAGTCCTGCTTTGCACCAAACCGAAAATCAAATGAGGAAAACATGAAAACAACAGAACAGAATTTTGCATGAATTGTACCCAGAATGAAAACTTAGACACCTAGACAAAACTTGTTGACAACAGATTTAATAAAATCAAGGCAGGTGAAGTCAATGATGGTAGTGAACAATATTCTGTTTCTGAATTATAGTGCTCTGCTTATCTAACTTGAATGTGATGGAACTTTATAAGTGATTGATTTTCATTGTATGAGAGGCTTGGCTTAAGATGAACTGTTTACTGTTAGCATGTTGCTAAGCTAATAAAATTGCAATTCTTCAAAATCATACTGATAAAATGATGAAGTGAAGTATATTCAGAAAAACAAATACAATTTCTACATGGAAAGGTTAGTTCAAGCAATAATTAAAAATGAAAAACATTGTAAAAAACATTTCCTTACTTTATAGCATCTGTGTATAGCCAGGTTTTAGGAATCGGTTCTCTGTAAATGTGCTGAACACACTCTAATATTTGGATTGAACTGTTCTGGAACAGTGTTGTGAATACAACTTGACCACTGATTTCTAGTTATGTACACAGTAGCTTGACTTTCACAACGAAACACAAAGTCTCCAGATAATGGCGCTGGCGACAACACTACAGTGATAATAGAAGCTCCGCCTTCTTCCTTTTTGTAAACTCTTAGGCAGTGTTTGAAAATAATGCCACTCTGTGATGTAGAAAAGTTCTACATTTTCTACTTATACTAACTTAAATCATACTTATGATTCAATAGAATTATAACAGGAGTGAACTCATGAGTATATGAACCTAAATGATTATTAATCCAGCTTGACGGACATTACTTGCAAAGATAAGAATAAAGCACAGCCTGTGTATGGCATGTTATCTACACAAAGAGGTGTTACTATTAAATGAAGGAGACCAACAGATGATTCTTGTTCATCGTCTAGCATCTACTTAGTGCAGTATGTGTCCAGTCATCCATGTAAACAGTCGTGCTTCACACGTGTGCCATCTGTATCTCCAAACAGCATGAGAACTGCACACATCTGTGTGTAACGTTATCCCCGAACAGCACTGCAAACGAGAGCGAACAGGAAAAACAAGTAAATTTGACATTCACGGTCACGGGTGAGGCCTCATGGGGCAACAAGCCAACAGTCTGAGAGCTTGTTTCATCCTGGAAGATGTAGAGCGAGGAGGAAGAGGCTCAGAAAATGACAGCTGTGAACATCAACCAAAGGAACAAAGGCTGAACTTAGACAGGCCTGCCTTCTCTGGCTTCTTCCTGCTCCTGTGGACATCCAATTTTGAAATTCAAAGCTATCTCCAGAGGAAAAGCAATAGGTTGTGTTCCCTGCTGACTTCGGGTGCAATTTTTAGTTTCAGTGACTTAGACAAAAAAAAAGTGATTCAGTTTATATTGTACATTTAGTCTTATAAAAAGTTCATAAGTTGAATCGGTTGAAACAGATAATCCTAAAGTAGTTTACTCACTATTTATGATGTTTCACATGCTCCGTTTTATGCAAGTAAATTAGATGGTGATTTACAGTGCAAATATCAACAAGTGCCATAAAAGTAGGACATATGACTAATTTGCTTTATTCAATCCACATTTTACTTTCAGCATAAATTATGTCAAACCACATTTTAATTTTGTGTGTGTGTGTGTTTAAATGCATACATGATTGGATGACAATTTTTACAGTGTTTTAAGTGTGGAAAATTATGCATTGTTTTGTTTTAGTCATAAAGCACAAGATTAGCACAATTTATTTACTTTATTTCTGATTTATTACTTTATTTATTCATGTTTTGCAGTTCGTGATTTTCTGGTCATAGCGGTGGGCACAGAGGCTGCTGTTCGGTGCAGTCTGTACGGGGACTATATCCTCACTCCCCTGCCGGACTGCTTACTCCTGAAGGACGTTAAAACTAAAAAATTGCTATTCAAATGGCCGTACTGTTACGTCAGGAAGTTTGGACAAGACACGGTAAGCTAGGGATTTTTAAACAAATACATTAATAAATATCCAAGGGTGCATTCAATTTATCAAAAGTTAAAAACATGCAAACAATGTTACAAAATATTTTTAATGCTTTTGCAATTGCTATTAATATTCATCACTTCTAAAAGATCAGGTGACATGTAAATATTGGAGTAATGGCTGGACACAGACCAACACAGACACAAATCATGATAAATCACATAAAAAAAAACATTTTGTTAACGTAATATATATGTGTGTGCTTTGTATATTTATTAAAAAAATAAATACTTAGATATGCATGTAAATCTTTCAGAAACACACACACACACACACATATATATATATATATATTAGTGCTGTCAAAAATAACGCGTTAACGGCGTTAATTAATTTTTGTCGTTA
>JAUCMT010000002.1:5628665-5643331 GCA_032357475.1 Enteromius thamalakanensis | reverse complement strand
ACGTAACTTTTAAAACCGGATGCACGAAATGGTCGCAAAAAGCGCAAAAATGACCCATTTCCACTTTGTAACATTTTAAGTGACATATATTACTGTTTTAAGCAATGTACAACATGTATATATCTGTAAACAACTCAAAACAAGTGTTTTAGGGTGTTGTGACCCTTTAAAGACTAACAAAAAAAAACTATTCCCCCAAAAAGTTACAAAGTGTGTTTCCTTCAATCAAATTGTGCTTCTATTTGTCCTTGTATGACCTGCTTCAATCCAATGCTTCAACTGTCTGGTTTTATAAAAGAAGCAAGAGACACAAAAATGATTATGACTGTGTCTGTCAGTGGGTGTTCCTAAGTGTTTGTGAGTCCATATACTTCTCCATAAAGCATCTCAAAAGGATGACCTGGCTTCTCATCTGTAACACTGCAGGAGGGCCATATGAAGTCACAAAACTCACTCGAACCCACCAGGCCCTTCAGCTAACCAGGACAACACACTCATATTCACACAATGACAGGGACAGAGCATGTGTCATCCCAAAAGACTCACCTCAGAGCATTAAAAAAGATTCCGCAGATAAAAGAATAAGTACACTGGAGAAAAAAAATGTTTTGGTGCATTTCATGTCATTCATGCATTAAGATTACATAATTTTAACATAAACAAATCAAATAAACTTAATGTGATTCAAATGCATCAGTCATATGTGAATGAAATGGGTAAGATTTATGCAAAAGTTGAAAGCAAAGTTGAACTACAAGTTGTAGTTCTTGTGTTTCTCTTTCCTTTAGTGATTGTGCTTCAAAGATAACAGCAGCTGTTCATCATTAACACACAATCATCACAGAATTATCTCATTAACTCCAACACTGCTTTAATGCTACTTGAACACTCTGTAGTGTACATGAACACTGAGCAGTGTAGGAACTTTGCTGTTAACTCATTCAAGACGGAGACCTTTTTTTGAGTGTAACATAAGAGCTAGAACATCTAAGATTAGAGTTGTATAATCTGTCATAGGAGCCACTCACTCAAACAGTCAACAACAACAGTTACTCCATAAATGACCCTCCGCAAACACCTGCCCACATTAGTTTCTGTTGTTATGTCCGACAAGCCATGGCACTCTCATTCACACTACACGTCATGTTCTCACGCACTGGAAAATACTTCTCGAAAAAAAGAGGACACTGACAATGTGCTGATAGACAAGAGGAAGTAGGTTACTTTTGGCTTTACAAAGTCTCTGCTTCGAAATTTTGTCATTTATTTAAGGAATTCAAATAATAAATACCCCTTTAAATGTGTTGTGACAGGTCGCTTTAGAGCCTCGGTTTAAGTGGCACATGAACTGATCATCTTTTCCTCTTTATTAGTTATAGCGTGAAATAAACATGAGTGAACATCAGAGGGTATATTGTTTCAAATTGTCAATAGACAAATCTTTAAGTTCGAATCCACCAACCATAATCTACTCTCCGGTCTGGTTTGTTTGTTACAGTGTTAAGATTGGTCAGATCACCTGTCAATCAAATTCTCTGATAGGATCAGTTACACTAATAATCAAAAGTGCGGGGTCAGCAGGTGAGATTAATACATTTATTCAGCAAGGGTGCGTTAAATTGACCAAAAGCGACAGTGAACTTCACATAGACAAATTTCTGTACATTTTCTACTTCTATTTTCTATATTTTGAACTCTCTATTGATCAAAGAATTGTAAGAGGAATGTACTTTGATTTTCACAACTTCTGAGAAATTATGTGACTCTGAAGACCGGAAGTTTAAAGCCTTTGAGCTTCAGCACGACCTCAGAGTCGTGGCGGGTGAAAGTGTAACGTCTCCGTTCCCTCCTTCAGGGAACGTGGGTTACGTACGTAACATAGACGTTACCCTTTCATTTGAATCACTTCAACATTACATATATGAACACCCATGGATCAGGCAACGAATCTAAGGCCGTGTTATGCGGCGACCCCCCGCAAAGGCGAGATCTATTTTTCAAGTTCGTCAGCAGAGGATCTGCGCGTAACTTTCCCAACCCTCTGCGGCCCAAGAAGAGAAATGACAATGAGATAGCACAAGTATTTATATGTGGAAAAAACAAATACAAAATATCGATATAATTATGGATATAATTGAAGGGAAACACAGCCTTCTGGTTGACTGTGGAGATTTTTTGCCACACCTCTGGTGAAAGAGACCAGAGGAAGCACAGCCGGAACTACTCCGCTCTAGTCCGACTGCGCGGCAGGGAGGACTGAGGTTACGCACCTACAGTATAAGGGAACACTGAGATATTTAAGCGCGGGTCCTGTGGGAGGGGTGCAGCAAGCCGACACCAGCCGGTCTCCTTGCTCACCTGCTGTCCTCCGTGAAGACGCGAGAAAACACAGCCTCTACGCGGAGGTGTTGGGTGTAGCCCAGCCCGCAGCTCTACAAACATCTGCTAGAGAGGTGACTTGAGCCAACGCATAGGATGAGGCAAATCTCTTTGTTGAGTGCGCTCTCAAACCTAAGGGGCAAGGCTCTCCCTAGTGTAAATAAGCCGGGGAGATGGCTTCTACCACCCAGTGAGCCAACCTCTGTTTAGTGACAGTATTCCCTTTCTGCTGTCCACCGAAGCAGACAAAGAGCTGCTGAGAGCGTCTGAAGCTCTGAGTGCTGTCAGTGTAGAGGCGCAGCGCGCGTACAGGACACAACAACCCTAAGGCTGGGTCTGCCTCCTCCCGGCACATAGTCGGGCCGGGGTCTCAGGATGACTTGAGAATCAGCCGGGCCGAACTGAAGGCACTCTTCGTCAACAGAGAAAGCTTGTAGATCCCCTACCCTCTTAATAGAGGCCAGCGCAACGAGAAGCGCTGTCTTCAGCGTAAGATATTTAATATCTACAGACTGAAGTGGCTCGAAGGGAGCAAGCCACAAGAGGTTAAGAGGTGTGGTCTCGGGGGATTAACCTGACCCCTAAGGAATCGAATGATGAGCTGGTGCTTCCTGAGGGGCGCGCTCTCCACTGCATCGTGATATGCGGCTATGGCAGCGACATACACTTTAAGAGTTGAAGGGGAAGGAAAGCACAACTGTGATCGTGCATCTATGTGCGTCCTCTCCGTGAGAGGAACACCAGTCGACGAACAGACTCCATCTCTGAGCTTAAGCCTGCCTCATAGAGGGAGCTCGCGCTTGAGAAATGGTATCTACAAAAGCGCTGGAGAGGCTGGAGAAGTCCCGTGCCGCGTCCCGTCAATGGTGCCCAACCCCTGAGAAAGAAGGTCCTTCCTCCAGGGGATTTTCCAGGGAGGGGCTGCCATGAGGAACGAGAGGTCTGCAAACCAAGTCTGGGAGGGCCAGTAAGGCGCTACCAGCAGGACTTATTTCTGATTTTGCACAGTGTCTGCGCAAGGAGTCTCACTGGGAAAAAGGCGTACTTGAGCCCCGGAGGCCAGCTGCATGCCAGCGCATCCTGGCCGAGCGCCTTGGGGGACTCGCGGAGGGAATAAAACAGACGGCAATGGGTCGACTCGGTGGAGGAAAAGAGATTGATCTTGGCCTCTCCGAAGTGATCCCAAATCAGCTGGACTACCTGGGGGAGGAGCCGCCATTCTCCAGGGTGGGTGGACTGCCGTGAGAGCTGATCGGCTGCACGGTTGAGTTACCCTGGAACATGAATAGCGATTTTAGCCGCTTGTGACTCCACAGGAGCAGATGGCGGGTAACCTGTGACATATGGCGGGAGCGTAAACCACCTTGTTTGTTGATGCACGCAACAGCCGCAGTGTTGTCCTTCCGGACCAACACATGCTTGTGGCGGAGCATCGGAAGAAAATGACGCAGGACCACATGTACTGCCAGCAACTCGAGGCAATTGATATGCCAGAGCAGTCGGACACCTGTCCAGGGACCCGAGGCTGCTTGCCCGTTGGATACAGCACCCCAGCCCGTGGAGGAGGCATCCGTGTTGACCTTGAAATAAGGGGCTCGCCACGATCTGGAAAGCTCTTCCTGCACCTCCGGGAAGAATGTCACTGGGAGAGAGCTCAGCGGAGCTGCATCTCTGACCCCCAGTAACCATCATCATCCAGCCGTGAAGGGATGCGAGCGAGAGGCGGAACTTCAATGTAGCCATGGTCATACGCTCGCAATGAATGCATTGACCATTCACAAAAGCTGCCTCAGCGTGTGCTCGACCCAGACATGCAAGGCAATGATCATGCCCGTCCGAAGAGGTGAGGAAACTCCTGCACACAGAAACACACGATCGGCTCGACATTCCGCAGAATGCCTCACCAACCGTGGGAAAAATCCGCTCTTTCTCCCAGTTGCCCAGGAAAGACCTATCGCGGCAGCTCCGTGCACTCAAAAAGGCCTTTGCTCGCTGGATTTGCAAGATCAGAATCAAATTTATTGTCACATGCACAATCATACAGAGTACAATATGCAGTGAAATGTTTTTGTGCGACCACAGAGTCGCAACGGCAGCCATTTGTCGGTGCCATCATAGAAAAGAAGGAATAAGATACATTAGGAAATGAGGGTAAAAAAATCCCTCCCAGACTGTCTAGTGTACACTGGACAGTTTACGATCAGGGGTAAAAAATACCTCAGCAAATCACATGAAACATATAATCACAAGACATAACATTGCAACACTGGAGGGTACAGGGGATGTGGAAATGTATAATGTAGGCAAACAACTTCTGATTCCTGCAGCTAGAGAGCGCTGGTCACAGAACCGCCTACCCACACTGAAGGGAATAAGCACACGAAGGCGTTGGGTGAGGTGGAGGTAAAAGTCAATCTGTAGCTGCTATGTGTGTGCGTGTTGCTGTGTAAGCCTGTAACAGTCTGTACAGTCTGCGCCAGGTGGCCTTGGAGGGGGGAGGGGTAGAATTCCAGAGCGTCCCGTTATCTTGGTCTTCGGGGAGTTTTTTCTGACTCCCAGCAACGGCCTTGAAGTGCAGTAGCTGGAAGGAAGAGAGAGACGAAATAGAAAATGGTATTTTTACCAGGTTTGGTTTAATATCTGCCAATTTCACAGATATTTAATGTCCATTCACTGGTCTCCAGGTCTGCCCAAATCCTGTTGCATAGCTGCTAGTTTCACCAAGATGTTATCCAACTTTCGGTCAAGAACCATAGTCTGTGTACAAACAGCTCTCGTCACCGCTTCCCAGCCAGCCATTCTCTTTGGGTTGAGACTGACTGCTTTTAAAATTTGTCGATATCTAAGGGCTCCACCTAATCCAATATGCAGAATCCCTGTTATCAGAGTTATGAATAGGTAGATATCTTCAACATCCTCCATAGACAGTGCGGCCAGGCACACGATGTGCCACTTCTCCCACCTGTTCCGTCATGTAGCCAGCAGCAAACGTCCCAGCAGGACAAGTAGGTTCCCCAGAACCCACACTTCTCGTCGAGAAGATCGTGTCAATTGCATTGAGAGACCAGTTGAGCAAATCCATTTTCTTTTAGTTTCAAGATCAAGGCAAGGAGAGTCTCTGATATATACACAAGACAGACAAGAGAAGCAAGCACGAGAGATAAGGGAGGGAGAGCAGATGCGACCGCCTTCGTCAAGAGCCAAAAGGGAGAGGTTACAGACTTTAGTTTCAAAAGTTACAAACTTTTTTCAAAATATAGGCTGTAGGCCTAGAGGGAGACAAGATGGGAAAACCTCGGCCGAGGTAGTGGCTAGGAGGGAGGTGGAGGTGAGTGGCTGAATGGAATACTGGCTGGCTTAAGAGAAAGGGAAGATAGCTTATGGGGGAGGGCAAGGAACTAGGGAGCGGGGAATTAAAGGAAAGGGAGAAAGCCTCTACAGAGAAGAGTTTTCTGTGCAGTCTGCCTTGAGGGGAATAAGCCCTTACGGTATGGCTACAGGGGTTTCCCTGGAGGTTGATAGGAAATGAAGAGATATGAAAACCGGGGAGCCTCATACTAAGGCGGGCCTTAGAGAGAGCCCCTGTTAAAGGATGAGGTATTGGAGGTGGTTGGAAAAAGAAAAACTAGGCGGAATTTTTTTTTTGAATTATTAGGGGATGTGGGTAATTAGAGATTGCATGGCTCTTTGAATGGAAGCGGGGTCGGAACGAATGTAGTTCCTGTAGGCTACTGACAACCAGCGGCCGAGCATTTGGATGATATTGGGGGGTAGGCCTCTTTTAGATGCTGATGTAGCTGCACCTATCCGGAAAGAATGAGAGGAGAATCTTTCTTGCTAGGATGGTCTGGAAGGGTTGAATGGGGGACTGTAAATTGAAAATGTAGATGAAATGGCCATGCTTTAGTTGGTCAGTTTTACTTAGCTTGATGAAAAAGGAGGGCGTATGGCTGTCGAGGATGTAATGGTCGGCTACTGAAGGGTGAATGAGGGGATTGTAAGCAGAGTTGACCGTGAGCTCGGAGCATCTTAAAAACCCCGAAAAAGCCAAGGTAAACATGGCGTCCAGGGTTCTGGCTACTAAAGGGTTAGCGTAGCTTTTGCAAAGCGTATGGATGCAGCGAGTAAGGATTTCGAGTGTAATGGGAAGTCTTTGGTCTGGATGGGGTGGGTTTTGTTTTTGTATACCCTTTAGCAGTAGGGAGGTTTGAGCATTGGAGATGGTGGGGGAGGGGGAGATTTACAGTAGTTTGTAGAAAAACTGTACTCCACTTAGGTAGCTTTTAATTTTGTTTGCTTGGAGTTATTTGTAGGTATTTAAATACGAGATAAATGAGGTTATAGAAAGTAGTGAAAAATCGGGGAAGGGCAGGATGAAGCTTGAATGGAAGATTTTGAACGACCTTCAAGCTGCAATTTATGATTGGATGGTTCTGGCTGCGACGGCTTGAAGTATAGAGGATAGTGAGGCTTCGTAGAGGGGCCTCAGGGGATGGTTTTCTGGAACAGGAGTTGAGAAAAGGGAGGAACTGGGGTCAGGAGGGGGTCTGCATCTGGGGCCAGGGTCTTGAATTTCTGCTAAAATTTGTGCTCTGAGATTGTTCAGAATTGGATCGGCGAAAAGAGCATTGGCTGGAGGGGGAAGGGGGTTGCGGTGGCCAGAGAGAAGGGAAAGCGGGAGGAAGAAGAGGAGGGTGGTGGGTAACAGAGAAGAGAGAGGGGATGGAAGAATGGAGAGTAGGGAGGCTAGAGAGAGAAGCGGGGGGCCCTGAGAAAAAGAGGAGTCCAGAAATGGCTGTCCGGGAGGTTGAATGTCTCTGGGGAAGGACAAAGAAAAGTTTTTGTATACCCTTGATGAGCTAGCAGCGGGCTTGAGCTAGCAGCGGGATTGGGAGCGATGAATGGAGCTGTGAGAATGCGGCTGGGATGGATGAAGATCCAGGCTGGCTGACGGCTGCTAGGTGCTGTTGGCTGGTGGACGGGGCTGGATCGGCTGCTTCCGGGTTGTGGCTGCAGCTGGCTGAAGCTTTCGGATGATCGGCGTGGAGGAGCGGATGATGGTTGGGTAAATTCTTTGTCCTTTGGCTTGATTGTAGCTGGAGAAGCTTTGGATGAGGATGGTGGAGCTGTGTTAGGCATAGTTTGTTGAAGTAAAGTTCACTTTAGTGGCTTTGCGGGAAAACTTGACTTTTCTGGCTGCGAGAGTGTGGGATAGTCCACTTGCTTGCAGATGATTGAACATAAGCGTAGGATGTAGCTGGTGAAACTTGTGAGGATCAGGTTGGTGGAGATGAACGTCTCGCTGGAGAGGTAACGGCTAGGCGAGTAGGCTTGGGTGGCTTGCAGTTGCTTGCTAGCCTTCTGAGGAATCGGGTCCTCATGAGCGTAGTCGGAAACATCAGAGTCAGACATGATCGAAAGAGGGTATCTTGGCTGTGATTCCGAAGAATGCAAAAGCGAGATATTGAAAGGAAAGAATCTGGCTTATTTATAGTGGAACTTTAGTGGTCCAATTGGATAACAATGTAAGCGGTAATCATTAGCTTATTACTAACAGCTGGGTTGCATTTCGACCACGCTTTCTCTCGAAATTGGTTTGCAACTACATATAATCACAAACATAGCGACCGATAACATTGAATTACATAGAATGAAATCAAATGATATTTTAATTGATCATAAACGCCAGTACATTCTGCAGTTTTTCAATGTAAAATTAAGCAGTTTTTTAATGAATGTAGACTTGTAGGGATACAATGAGAGAAATAAAGTGGTAAAAGTGGTGGCTTTTTGTGCTACAAACCCTTGTTCATAATTAAAGACTAGTTTGCAATATCAAGCTATAAAATAAACATTATACACTTAAAACAGTTAAAATTGGATGACAGTTACAAACCCGCTCATATGGGAAAAAGGCTTTAAAAAAGACGTTATTTTAAAGATTCTTTACACATATTTATCAACCTGAAGAATGCTTTTTTGATGGTTGTTGTGTTGGAGTTTGGGGTTTATTCCCGCCTTTTTGTTTTTCAAGTCTGAAACTGTCAGTCACCTCATTACTGATTTTCTGGAGCTCATCTTTATGATTTTTTGGAGCTCAACCATCCAACTACACACACTGGCAACATGCTCTCAACAGGTAAATTACTTCATTCTTAAAATCTCTATGCATATTCACTTTCAAATTATAACTGGTTTCCTACCAATAATGTATTTTCTCTTTTTTGCTCACTAGAACATGTAAGAACAGCTCTGTTCAGTAAAGAATGCTTTTCTCCTCTTCTTTACTAAGCAACAGAGCTTAATTATTATGATTTTTATCATTACTAGGCTTTATGCATGAACACATTACACGGTACTCTTTAGAACTATTAACCATTTATCCGTAACACAATAAGGCAATAAGTAAATTCTGAAATTATCAAACTTATGTTAAAAAAAACAAATTTTGTCATTTAATAATAATTCAATCTATAGCCTATTTTCATTTAACATTTAACATTCAGTTCACATGTAATTATATTCCTTTACACTATGCTATTTTGGTAATAATTATTCTTTTTAAAAGTGTGCTATTAGCAATCAGCGTATTGCTATTGCACTATCAATATATAACCGACTTCATCCTTCCACTAAAATGAATTTGCCACAAATTGGTTTAAAATAATGCTAAGAAATAATTCTGAGAAAAACTTGAGCTTAATTTGTTTGCAAATGCCAGCTGATATGATACTTTGTTGATCTAGTCAATGATCGCAACACTATTTCAAATGTGACTTAAATTGCACTTATATGAGTTTCATGACATAAACCAACTATTGTAAGTTGCTTTATAAAAACAGATGCCACATGAAGGAAGCAGACTGAATGTGCAGTGTAGATAAACATGCAATTACAATTAGCATACTTCCACACTTACAAGGTCAACACATTAATATATGGTTTATCATTTTCAGTCATTAATGCTCTGAGAAACCATCATTAATCAAATGCTACACCATGTGTATCCATCTGCAGTGGATGACTACATTCAACATGCCATAAAAGAAGTTTACCAACCATCAAAAGGCATAATAAACCAGAGGGAATATGAACGAGGGGAAAACACATTTTATAGAGATGCTTAAAAGAGTAGATAAAACACATTAGCTATGCAATCAACATTTGGTTGCAATTTCAGGCTCACCCTCCCTGCAGTGCTAAGCCTTGATCCTGATATTGCACAACAGGAATTAACATCAGGCAGCCCATGAGAGCGTCCCGCCACAAGGGCTAGCAGCTAATGTGTGCCCGCAGGATGTCTGTAGACACTATGGAAAGCCACTGGGAACAAACACTGCACAAACTGCCCCAACGCTGCGGTTATCACGCAATACCAATACATATAAAATGCACTTCACGCTATAGACCTGATGGTCAGTTTCAGAGCCGCTATTAGCACTAACAGATGGCCTTGAGATGGCCAGCCATTCTTAGAAATAACTCGCATTCAGCAGTGACGGATGCCATACATCATTGTAATGGCCTTCCAAGAGCCGAATTCACACAGAGAGTTCATGGAAGCCTATCATATGATCTTATTAAGGTCGGTATTTCAACAACACATAGTGTTAGTCAATAGGAATATTAGCTCTGGCAGCTTTTATCTGTGCTATTTCGGCTCCAATTTATGAGTAAAATCTGACATCTAAATGGCAAATGGAACCATCTCAGGCCAGCTGATATGAGGACTTACTCAAGCATATCCTCAGTAAATGTCCCCATCGAGTCTATAATATCGGAGCAATTCTGCAGCTAATTCAACACCACTCAATTGCTGTGATGGTGTTAATGGTGACTATCAAATATGAAGCAATGTGAAACATTAGCATGAGGAATCTGGGATATTTGAGAGCAAATGCATTTACACAACAAATAGATCAGACTGATTGCACAGAAAAAGTATATTTATCCTCTTCTATGAAAAATTATCATATGAAATTTACAGAGAGTGACTCTCGGGGCTATAATGTGCTGTGTTATCAGTATCAAGGGCCTTTCTATGACTGGGTCCTCAAGGGACTTTAATGGCTCTGAGTGGATCTAAAGAGTCATATGCAGTGAAGTACTTCACTATTTGTGAGTTAAAATTTTTATATTTTAAAATGCCATATTTATTAGCACAAACAATAATATTAAAGTAATTGAATAATTTTTTTAATTAATAAGCTGTAATTATAATTAAAAATATACATTTTATTTATGCCGTTCATTTTACTAAATTAATGAATGATTAAGCAATAAGTGATGTTGATAAACAAATTTCAGGAGAAGCACATACGAATAATCAGCCATGGCTGGCTCTGCATTTCCTTAATCAGCCTATTTCTGTTCACCCAATCAGAACCAATTAACCAACCAATTCTCCACAGGAGCTTGCGGCTGCTACCCGAGGCCGCAAGCTAACGCGGTCCTTCCATTTGCCCCTCTCCTCGACGTCTTCGTTCCCGATCACCACCTCCAGCAAGACCACTACAAGCCTCACCTGCCTCCTCATTCACCTCTGGATGATCTTCCGCTCTTACCTCAGAATACGGACTATCCCAGCTCTCTGCCATGCCCTCGCCACAGCTGGAATCCCGTTTTCAACAAGATCCAATATATAGCCGAACTCACAAATTTGCTGCTCTCACACCTTCCAAATGCTGTCCTACAATCCAGCTCCTCACCAGCAAAAAACACTCAAATCTGATCTAAACACTGATCTGTCACTCACCCTTCTGCTTCTTGGCCATTCGTAAACCCTTCTCTCCCTCCCCAATCTGATTCCCTTAAATCTACCAGCTGTGTCCCCAAAATCCCCTCTCTCCTCCAACAACCTCTCCTTCGCCCTAATCTCCCTTCACGCTTAACTATATGCAATAATTTAAACGATGAAAAATGCCTCCATTTCCACTGCTAATACTTATATATATGCAATTTCTGTGTGGGGGTCCATGCCAAATACCTCTGTTGCATTTACAATAAAAATGCAAAAAAGTATTTATCGACTGTCAATGTTTTGCGCCTCTCTGCTGAATTATCACTGCATCCTGATACTAACTTTACCTGATGCAAGGCTTACATCCAGGAGTCTGCAGCCTCTCCTCCCAATTTCTCATCTGCCTTCCCTCCTTTCAGCACCTTTCGGATCAGCCCGGTCAGTATAGCCACCTGCACGCCACACGTCTCATCATAGACCACTCCTCTCCCCAAAATTCAGCTACTCCTAGCATTAACAGCCTACACTATGACGATATTGACCAAGCCATAGCCATCATTAAAAAAGTCAGCTGTGGAGCCCAAGCCCTCGAAGATCAAATTTCCATATCTGCTCCATGCTTTCACAAACTCCAACTCTGGATTTCCTTCCTTTCCCAATGGAATGTCCACTCCGTTTTCTTTAATGACCTTCTAGCCTCCCCAGTCGATATCCAATTGTATAAGGAGGTTGACCCCTCCATCGGTTTCGTCCAATGTATTAACAAACATAGCTCCCATTCGCCTGCCATCATGCACTTCTTCTGATGCTTGGTCTAGATCTCAGTCCTAGACCAATTCATTTTGACTGCTAAACATATCCCCGGTAAAGAGAATTCCATTGCTTACTCCCTTTCTAGCTTTCTACTCCAGAATATCAGGATGCTGGCCCCAGATACAGATCCCCAGCCGATGCACAAAAATCTCCAAGCTAGCTCTATTAAAGGCTACCTACACGGAATCCAATTTTTCCACAAATTACTCTCAGGATCCGCCTCATCTGCTATCTCAAATGCACAAACCTCCCTACTGCATAAAGGCATGAGTACCCAAGATTACCCATTACCCTGGAGATCCTTTCTCGCTGCATCTCTACCCTCCGCAGAGGGTACGGTTCCATTTAAACAGCCTTGACGCTATGTTCACACTACCTTTTTTCGGGTTCCTCAGATGCTCCGAATTCACTGTCAATTACAATTTTAACCCAAGCATCAACCCCACTATCTCCAACCTATCAATTCTTAATGAAGAAACCATGGCCTTCTTCATTAAACAAAGTAAAAACGACCTGCTCAAGAAAGGCCATCACAATTAGATATTTAAGCTCCAGTCCCCAATCCAACCCTACCAAACAATGCAGGTTTTTCTCTACTTCAGAAGTTCCTCCGCCACATCCCCATCAGAACCCCTATTCACCGATGATTGCAATCGACCAGCATCCAGATTCTGGTTTCAAAAGCCCCTCAAGGCCGTCTTCCAACTCTCAGGCATCACCCCTGAAAAATTCTCCACCCACTCATTCAGAAAAAGAGCAGCCACTTCAGCAGCTGAGAAAGGTCTATCCCAAAAGCAAATTCAAACTCTCGGCCCCTGGTGCTCAGATGCCTATAGAAGTTACATACGCTCCGTCCCATCCACTAATCAATGTGCCATACAAACCCTTACCAACCCTCCCTCAGCTCCGCAGCCACCAACCCAGCAAGGTACCAGCAGATGCTATCCCCCTTGATTTCCATTACATTGGCCATACTAGCCCCACCTCCACAGAAGTCTGCCACTCCATATTATCCCCGCCTTTTTCGACTTCGCAGAGGCCTCCCTACAGCCATGCTTACTAAGCACCCTCGCTGCACCACCTCTGCAGAGGTCTCCTCAGCCATTCACCTCCATGGAGGTATTTATTTTGAAAGTTTTGAAGTGAAAGCTGTATTTATTAGTAACATTTTATTTACATGTTGTGAGACCTGATGGTCGACTTCACTCTGGAGCAGACCAGAGTTGTAAAACTGATCAATGGCCATCCCGGACGCCTCTCTGTCTGGGAAATTGTAACCAACTAACCAGTCAAGAGACTGTAGACACTGCTGTAGGCATTGTTCTGCTGAACCTTCCAGTGGCTTGTTGATACCCTCCATAGCTTCACAACCAGCTCATAAGCTCATCAGCACCCTTCGCCGCTGCCACGGACAAAGGGACAGAGAGTATGTGTGCAGCAAAAGAACAATAACTATTAATCGATATCAAAAGCAAATATGTATCTCATGTTTTTTATTTATGCAGTATGTATGTTGGTATTTGTGATAGTAGGTTACCACGTAACTCTGTACATCACGTGAGCAGGTTATTGGGTGAACAAAGTTGGTCATCTGACCAGCTCAGAGCGGTAAACACAACAGTTTCCTCTACTCGCCGAATGATGCAAATTTAACTTAAGACTATAAGCTAAACTTCTCCTGGTTGGTTTCTCACAGGTTATGTTTCTAGAAACTAGCAGCAAGTGTTTTGAATCTCAGCAAAGCTCATAACATTACATCCTTAGACAGTAGTGAGAATGTGTGTGAATGTGTTTATTTGTTTAAATAATCCTATGTTTAGTGTTTGTACAGTAGATAAGTAGACAATAAAAGTGTTTTCTCATTATTAAGAAACATCTGCTTGTTTGTTGTGTTTTGAAAAGGTCAAACATTGCTTAGATCCGAGCTACCCCGCTCTTAGAACTAAAACACTAAAGTTTTGTTTTGATTCGCTGATCACAAGTCAAGCAACTGGTTTAAAATATGCTTATTGTGCTAAACGCTGGACGTATTGGTCAATAGTGTATTTCATATTTCAAAATTCCAGATAACTATATCTGGAGATTCATTTACGTAAATTAACCAAAAAGAGCGAATTAAACAAAGAAATTAAATGTAAGGTTATTCCCCAAAGTTGATTAATAAATTATTAATATCTTAATATACCTTACACTTTTATATTACTTATGAAAAGTAATGTCTATTATAGTGTCAAAGTTAGTGTAAATGGCCTCTGCCAACAAGACTTAGTGTAAATAGCCACTCCAAAAGTAGATTCTATTGCAACTTGAATATAAAAAATATTAGCTACTTTTATTCTCTACTTGACTACTTTTTTATTATACAGTATTCTCTTTATTTCAGTACATTTATAATGAGTAATTTTATTACCCTTTATATCAGGGTTTCTCAAATCTTACCCTGGAGGTCAAATGCACTGCAGATTTAGGTCCAAGCCTGATAAAACCTGTGATATTCTAATGATCCTTAAGACACTGATTAACATGCTCAGGTGTGTTTGATTAAGGTCAGACTAAACTCTGCATGCATTGGACCTCCAGGCTAAGATTTGAGAAACACTGCCTTATAATTTGAATGGTACCTAACTTTCTTCTACAGTTTATTCCTGCTACAAAACAACCCAGCTGGCATTCGACCGACCTTAAACGTTTAAATGTGGTTGAAATAATGTCAGTTTATGAAAAAACATTCATT
>JAUCMT010000002.1:5569574-5600720 GCA_032357475.1 Enteromius thamalakanensis | reverse complement strand
GCCAGAGACGCTCCTGTGGCCCTCCCTAGTCGTGTTTTGTATTATGTCCCTTATGTATCAGCTGTGCTATTCCTTTTCCCTCATGTATCTTTCTGTTTTTGTAAATAAACCCCCTGAAACTAGTCTGCGAATGGGTCCTCTTTCCTAAATTCCTGACAGATGTCACATGGACTATTTTTGGGAGTCCCCAACAATAGTTTGACATGTATGCCAGATCAAAAAACACTTTCATTTTTTTTATAATATGCATTTTTTTTTTTACTTATTTGCTCAACGACGCCCAAACGATTAGTTCAAGTATTTGTTTTTGCAAACTCCTCCTTTTCTAATCGGCAGTGATTGGTTTCATTTAAAGCAGTGTTTGGGAGCTTTCAGTGGTCCAAAAGCGGCATTTAGTGGCAAAGAATGAATTTGGATTTTTATTCAGGCCAATGTGAAAATCAAGATTTCCCAGGGTATGCATGCACAATATATGGACAGGCAATATGTTAATGTTTTATATTGACATCAGCATGAAACTGCATGGGATTCATTTTAAAATAGACTTGTTTCAACAATTCAGTCAACTCTTTCTTTAAAGAGAGACAACAACTTTATACTTGGTATAATTTGTGTTCAGAAGATGAAGTAATGTCTTTTTGGATTGGAACAACACAGGTGTAATTAATGACAGAATTGTTATTTTTGGGTGAACCGTTTCAGTAAAGCACAGATTTTCTCCAGCTTGCTGAAATTTTGCAGTTAAAATCCAGTCATTTCAATAGGAATCTGCAAATTTGAGAATTTCACAACAGGACGGAAAGGTGAACCAACAGAAAGATAATTGGTTTGAGGCTTTAGCATTAGCTACGCTATTGAAAATAAACCTTTATTACAGTAACTGCAAAATTTAACTGAAATATTGCGAGTGTGACTGCACCACTCATTCAGATACTATTTTTTATCCAGTACATGTACTGGCAGGGATTTTTAAATTGCTTACACTGTCCATTTTTTAGCTTTGTTCTTATACTTCCTTAAAGTGATGACTAAAAAGACCAATAGTATTTAAGCATTGCTTAAATACTATTGCATATTTTACGAGGTGGCTAATTCGTAAAACTTCACTCACACAGTACAAATTCATATGATTTTTGCTAAATCGTACATATTTTACGAGTTTATACAAATTCATATGAATTGGTACTAATGCCCTACACATAATTTAGAGAAATCGTACAAAATCAAACGAGTGAAGTCATACGAATTTGTATGAATTAACACAAATTTGCCACCTCGTACAAACTGGTCATGAGACTGTCTTGAGCACTGCATACAGTAAGCCAATCAAGCCATATTAGAAGGTGGGATCAACAAAGAATAGTCACAGCAAAGCAAATATGCATTTATGGCGCATGTCAACACGAAAACAAAGCCAAAAACTGGACGTTTTAGGCCAGGGGAGACCAATCATATTTCTGAAGATCCATAGTTCAGTTCCAGCCTTGATCAAACACACCTGTCTGTAGTAATTAAGTGCTTCTGAAGATATTGAAGGGATATTTCACCTTCAGTTAGTCCCCACTGACTTGCATAGTGTTTTTTCCACATACTATGGAAGTCTTTGGGGACCAGCAACTGAAGGTGAACTATCCTTTTAATTTCAGTTGTGTTTGATCAGGCTAGAGCTGAACTTTGCAGGAAGGTAGATCTCAGAGAAATGGATTAAAAACCCATATTTTGTGCTATCTAGAAATTCTAGACAAATTCCAGAAAAAATGGGTGTATGGTCACCTTACCAGTTTTACATGCTAGTAAAAGTCTGTTGGATGCTGCTTTTTTTAAAACTACAAATTGAGCATTTTTGTATTTGTGAGCATGGACAGTTGGATCAACAGTGCAATTAGTAATATCAACTTACTTTTTTAAATTACTTTTTTAAATTACTCCATCGACAAGCATGTTATTATTAAAAGAGTAACCTTCCACTTTAAGTAAACATGCTACGTTAAAATTATGCCTGTGATACAGTGCAGTAAGACAGAAAGAGGGAACTCTAAAGGAGGCAGAAGATCGAACAGACTGGAACAGCAAGGCCAAAGAGTTCCCTCTAATTACAGTGGAGAACAGCCACGTAGACGCAATGCAAATGTCCTTTGGACAATTACGTGTTGCCGACGCTAGCATTCTCAAATATTTCCTGATGCTCACTAACTTCTTGCCACATAATTAGAAATGAGCAGCCCCGGAGCCGAAAGCAGACAGGCTCACGCATTTAGTGTTATCCTGGCTGGGCTGCCCCCTCGTAGCCCACTTCATCAGAACATACCGTGCGTTCAACGGCCAGACACCGTAAATGGAAAATGAGCTGTACTATTGACCTTCCTCATTTAATATAGCTCACAGAAAAGACACAGCGGATGCATTTTAATTACCCTGCCCTCTGATTACACATCATCATTTTGGGCAGCTGTTATTGTTACCGGCTAATGCAATTTGTTGGAGCATCACAATTGCAGTACCAAGACGCAATATGCATATTGGTTGCAAACAATGTTGCCACGAAAACGTTTAAGCCGCATTTTCACGAAGGTGACATTTAAATTTCGGTTTCCAAATAAAATCTTATCTGGAGAAAATGTAAAGTTCACTGCTGTACTTTGGTAAACATTATCATTTAAAGCAATGATAATGTCTTATAATGTAATGGCTATATTAAAAAGACTTGTAATTGTAATTATCCCTGGTTGTTCCTCGAGGCTATGGAAACTAATTTCCCTCAAGCATGCTTCTGCATGTAAACTGGAGGAGTATGAAAAAACACAGCTTATTATGAAATAATACAGCGCTAATCGAAGGTTGTTATCTTCGAATAGGCATTGAGGGGTTAATGCACTTCAAAATATATGCTATGTGTAGATCAGAATGTTTGCCGTATTTTGAAATGTGTCAGCTTTGAGAACTGTGGAAAACAACATGTAATAGTTTCCTATCAAATTCTGTATAAGTAATATAAACCCTCTCAATGGATGCTTTTCACACTTCTAGGATTGGATGTGGAAGTAAACAATAGCCAGAGAATAGCTGCTACGTACAGGTACAAAATGCAGATATTATTGCAGTGATGTCTTTTGTTCCAAAAACAAAAAAAGAAGTCCTTGTTTACACAACCTTTACAAAAGAAGAAAATTTGGCAGTCAGAACAGTGGAAGGTATTCCAGTTAACTGTCAGGTTTTTTTTTTTGCACAACAAGGCTATATAAAAACAGTGCAAAATGTATTAAATATACACATTCTCTTGATTACAACAATGCATGTATCCATTTTGGTAACAATTTATTTAAAACCTTTATGTATAATGCATTAAAAAGGGCTATTAAAAGAGTCAAATGTGTTTTAATTATTCGTAATGTGTATTGTAATATAATTTAATCTTGTCGCATGTAATTATGACCAAATTAAAACTGCATAGTGTAACAATGAATTAATAAGTGTTATAATGTGTGAACTGTTGTTAAGATTATTCATGAGATGCATTAAAATACATTATAAAGTGGATTACAAAGCATAATTCATGTATTAAAACATTTATATTGCATTATACATAAAGGCTTTAAGTAAATGTGTCATTTAAACTTTCAAAATTTTTTAATTACTAAAATTATAATGAAACACAACATATGTACAACATAAAGATGTTTTTTATGCTCATCAAGGCTGCATTTATTAGATTAAAAATCCAGAAAAAAAAACTGTATGTTCACTACTGTTTGGATCAGTACATTTTTATTCTCTCTTCTTTGAAAGAAATTAATACTTTTATTAACCGAGGATCTATTAAATGAACAAAAAAGGTCAAAGCATAGATTAACATTTTAGAAGTGTTTTATTTGGTAAAAAGGTATGTTGATTTTTACTTGTAATTCATTAAAGAATCCTGAGAAAAATAAATAAATAAATAACAGGTTCCAAAAAATATATTTAGCTGCTCAAATGTTTTCAAAATTGACAATTTTAGTAATAAATCAGCATATTACAATGATTTCATGTGACACTGAAGACTGGAGTAATGGTGCTTTGTATCACAGGAATAAATTACATTTTAGAATATACTCACACAGAAAATAATTTTAAATTAAAATAATATTTCACAATATTAGTTTTTCTGGATTTTTATGATAATAAATGCAGCCTTGATGAGCATAAGACACATCTTTAAAAACCATTAAATATCTTACTTAGCATTATGCAGCACTGTATATATATATACATATATATATGTATATATAAATATATGTGTGTGTGTGTGTGTGTATATCTTGCTAATAGTACACACATATCAGGATTATTGCAATACTTGTATTAGTTTATACTCCATACATAATTTAAAAATCTACATACATGAAGGAAATGTAAGTGTTGTCATCGGATCTACACTTTGAAAAGTGACATGCACTGAACACTTACTTAGCATGTGTGCCGTACCTATACAGGTGCGCTGCAAAGAGAAGAAAAAATGTTCCCAGAATGACTGTAGGGGCTGTAATTATGATATTATTCAAAAAACCCCTGCTCCTGAAACCCCTGGTTTTCAACAGGCCTGTCATGTCAGCGCCGCTTTCACTGTGCACCACGGATTGAGTTAAATGGACCCTGGGAATCATAAAATGGCCTTCGCCTAAAAAAGAACACCTTAATAATGCTATCAGAACGACTGGCTGAAAACTTTTCAAACCAAAGGCAGATCAAAGAGTTTGCAAAAATGCTCCCGAATCGCTGGGGTCGGGAATCTAGGGAAGGGAGGATTTATTATAAAGGCTTGCTGTAAACTGTGGATGAAAAGCACCACATGTAAGACGAGGGAGATCTTTTTGAAGCGGGGCCCAGTGGTGGAGTCTGTTCACTCACGCGTGCAGCTATGTTGATTTTCAAGCTTGCCTGAGACGCTGCTGCAGATTTCCGGTCTTGATTTCTAACCGGAAATCTGAATATAAGTGTCTATCAGACTCCTTAAGGCTCACAACAAAGCACTTGCCGTTAGTTTTCATCCCCTTGCCCTTAAAAATCACAGAAAGGAAGATTTTTGTGTCCCTGTGGTGGGTTTGCCTGCAGTTAGGCTTTTAAGTATAAAAACGTGCTGACGTGCCGTGCGCGGCCCCCCACTAGGAGAGAAACTACATTACTGACATCAGACCCTTTGAAGCTCTTTCTCTCCCAGCAGCTTTGACTTCATTTCTAATTTCAAACACTCAATGGCAACACTAAAGTGAACCGGGCGCAAACGACCACCATGCCGCGTGGCTTTTTTTTCCCCACCCATTCGGTATGTGTGCACATGTTCTTGCTACAGGGCTTCTGAGAAATAATTCAGCGTCTGCTGTGAGACTTGTGTGTGTAAACTGCAAAGTGCAAAAACAAATCCTCCGGTCATATCTTTTGTGCCTCTTTCTTTTCACGTTGGCTATCATTTCAAAGGAAGTTCAGCAGGGGTGTGCAATTATGCCCCAAGGCAATCAGGCGCTTATCTTTACGCTAGACGCTCTCTTACACTAATTGCGACTCAGTTAGTTGATGCACAATAACACTGACTGCTACCTGAGAAATTCAGAGTTATCTAATGTTTAAATGTGCAATCCTCGTTTTGTATTAATGCATTGCAGTTCAAAAGTTTGGGCTCAGTAGAATTTTATTATATTGATTATGTACTTTATTCATGCAAAGCTGAAATTTCAGTATTGTTACTTCAGACATAACATGATAAGTCTGACTTAACATGATTCTTCAGACATCATTCTAATATGCTATTAATATTATAACACCTAAACAGTTGTGATCAATAGAAAATCAAAAGAACAGAATATATTTGAAACAGAAATAAATAAATAGATATTTTACTGCAACTTTTTGGATTCATTTAATGCATCCTTGCTCAATAGAGGTATTCATTTCTAATTAAAATATTAAATTACTCATTCCAAACCTTTGAACAGTAGAGCGTATAGACACAAATAGTCTATGCATCTAAACTATTAGCATTGTAGATTTTTCGCAGCCTGGCAAAAGAGGAAGATTTACACACATCTTATGTAACAGTTTCATTACCCTCTCAATGACTCCTGCACGCTGTTCTTTCAAGTTGTTGGATGGAGATCAGTTCATCTCTGAAGTCACCCTAAAGCTAAAGCTTTTTGTGACAAGACAGACAGGGGCTGAACATCACACATACATGTCTATTTATATACACATAATAAATATACCAACCTGATCTCACGGCAATTCGTACATATTTTACGAGATGCCAAATCGTACAAAATGAGTGAGGCTGTACGAATTAGTACCTATTGGCACAAATTTAGCACCTCGTACGAATATGTACGAATTGCTTGTGAGACTGTGTTGAATACACAGTACACATAGATATATTATGCAAACAAAAAACTATCTATCCATCTATCTATCTATCTGCCATCATGTCTATCTGGCTTAAATTTATAAAAAAAACTTTGTCTATTTCAACACTCCCAGATGCTGTTGAAAATATATTACTAGTTAATTAAATAGTTCATTAAATATATTATGCATGGAATATTGAATATTTTATTGCCAATTGAGGGGCCTTCCAGTAAAAAAGGCTGAGAACCACTGTTCTAGACAAACCTATCAACTACACAGCAATGCAGAGTTTTCTAGAACCATGTAGAACCACTCCTTCCAAAAGGTTAAAATCTATTTTTGCAGCCGTTTGCGCTAAAAATAAGCATCACCACAAGGACGTAGACAGGACAGCTCGAAAAGCCCCACTGTCATTTCAGAGTGAAGCACACATTTGCATCTCTCAAATTTTGGCAGAGGATCCAAACTCCCACCGGGCCTAATTTAAGCATCTCAGGTATTTATATTACCAGCTAAAAATCAAAGGACTGAATGAAGCTGCTGAAAATGTCAAACATCATTGGAAATAATGCAACATTGAATGTCTATCTGCAGCTGAATGCCAAATGTCGCGTCCACTAGATATAAAAAATAACAACGGCCAGATGCTGTTTGCACTAAATATCCTCTTTTCAATTTGTGTCGCTATGGCAACCATCTGTGAATAAGTCCTCTCTTCTTAACCTATTCCCCTCTTTTGTACGCATGCTTTTTTTGGCGGCATCCCCATGTTGTTTTTTCTCTTCATCCACTCAACATGTGTCTTCTAAAGGGAAGTACTGGCAGTGGCAGCTCCGCTATTCCCCACTGTATCATTAAGCATGCCTGCAGTGGTGCCGAGACTGTCGACAGTCTGACAACTGTCTCTCCAGCCAAGCATCGCCTGGCTTATGAGCACAAACAAAGACTTTCTTTGGCAAATTTTGCCTGGCAATTACCTAAAACAGCATGGGATTTGACATGATTAATTCAGTTGGTGTAAACATTTCATTACGATGCTAACAGGTGGATAAACAGATGTGGGTTGATATAGCATGGCTTGTCGTTTCTTGCGAGAAAGCAAGATGTGAGAAGACATCAATAAAATATATTTTTCGTACATGCGCTTTAATGAAAAGAGGTGAAGTCGGCCAAAGGATAATGACACACTCAGGCATTTTAGTTTCATTACCTTTGGAATTTGGATACCGTTGGTTTTTGCCGCAGAACCATATACAGGATTTGATAAGCATGAAAAAACCCAAAAGGAATCTCTCTTTAAGATTTAGGTTGACAGCTAGAGTTGGTTCTGAATGTACTGAGGATGGAACATCTGATCAAATTTCCTTCTACTGACGTGAAACGCAAACAACTATCATATGCAGGGGTGTAAAAAAGAGTATGCAACATATGCAAAGTGTGCCACAAAAAAGCTACCAGAATCATACAGTAGATGCACGTTCTTTACAAGCTAAATTTTATCTTTTTTTATCGGCAAAATTAGATTCCTGTAGCTTATTCTACAATATGAAACTAGTGCACTTTTTAGCGAGACACGTAATACACAAGTATTTATAAATAAAAAAAGAAGCTTTTGAATATTAGCATCACATATATAGAGCTTCATATCTGTGGATTTTCTTAGACGGTAGGTATGTTTGGTAGCTAACGGAGTATAGAGATGTACTTGAGAGTTGAGGAGTTCCGGTTTAAATCCCATGTAAATACAGTTCAACATAAAAAATATAAATCTGTGTAAAAGGAAGTTGAAGCCGTCTGGTTGTAAACCCCTGGAATGTAAATGGCGCGAAGCACCCTCAGATGCTTCTGACTCCATAGGAGGAGGTGGCGGGCGAGCTGCGACATTCGACGGGAGCGTAGACCATCTGTGAATACCACAGCATGCCTGGAGATCTGTTCTAGGGGTATTCCTGCCCAAAGAAACTTTAGATCTGACCACGGGGAGAAGGCTAGGCAACAGGCTGGAGCCACTTGGACCCACAGCGAGCCGTGCTTCCACGCCCACCTCGGGACTCGATCGTGAAGCCAATGCTGAAGTGGTCTCATATGGAGCAGTCCTAACGGAACTACCTCTGAAGCAGCTGCCATATGCCACAGAAGCCTCTGAAATTGTTTCAGTGGGACCACCTTCCTGTGTCAATGGCCTGTGATGCGGAAGGATTGAGACATGAAAGTATGTGTCCTTCAGGTCAATTGCTGCAAACCAATCCTGGAGAAATGCATTCGAAAATGTGTTCGGGGTCAACATCTTGAACGGAAGCCTGTGAAGAGCACGATTCAAGACTCGCAGATCCAGGATTGGTCATAACCCACCACCTTTCTTGGGCACTTTGAACTACGGGCTGTAAAACCCTATCCTCATATTGTTTGGAGGGACCGGCTCTATTGCATTCGACACAGCCACAGATGGCGCTGTTGGACCACCATAGTGGACATCGCACGACCCAAGGTCATGAGACATGGCCACCCTTGTGCAGAGCCTTCAGTGCCTTGGCCTGATGAACCTGCAACAACGCCATAGCGTGTACGGAAGACGCAGCGTCTCCGCAAGCCACAACCAAGTACCAATCATCCAGCCTTGATGGTTCAGGACGTTATGGAGGGTTCCACTCAATCCCGATCCCCTTAGCGGCCCAGGCAAGCATAGCAACCAGTTCAGGATCAATATCCGGAATGGTTGAGCGCCCATATGACGTCACTCCAGACACAGATGCCTCATCTCCCGAACCTTACTCTTCTCACGATGCTGTGACAGACATCTGATCATCAGGTGGAGCCCCAAAGGTAACATCCGGCACCGTTTTCGGTTGACATAGCTGCCCCAATGGGAACACCATCACTGTCGGAGCGCGGGTGACAGGGGACGCTCCCTGTGGAGAGTTCCACACTGTCACTGTCAGGCCTGCCCTCTCTCCCCCGGAAGTGGAAGCTCCGCAGACGCTGCCAGCGCGAGCTTCAGATCACGGAAGAGGAATAGGGACATCTCCACCGGCCATGTAGTTGAGCCTTGTCCGCAACTCCGAGATAGTCGTCTTCCCACAAGAGGAACATTAAGTATCCATGAACGCCGATCTAGCATGCTCAATGCCCAGGCATGTTAGACAGTGTTTATGACTGTCCGCTAGCGCCAGGTAACGGCCACACCCAATAACGCATGGATGGCGGGACATCCTCGAAAGGAGAGTGAGTACTCTTTAAGCTTTGCTCTTTTGTGAAAGGCTGAAGCAAATAGGGAAGATGGCCGCTCGGTAAACAAATGCAGATGCAATACAAATGTCACCGCCACTCGACTGGAACCACCATTGCTGCAACGCCATAACACCAGCCTTTCTCCGTCGATCGAGAGTAGAAATGGGTTTGGAAATGGTAAACTGCTTAGGTCCAAAGCAAAAAGCTAATGAACGCTAGATCGGCTGCCCTACTTATACTCGTGATGCGATTGGGTTCAGCTGATCCTAATCAGAGTATGCCAATAAAAATCATTGGTGTGTTTACATACACCCATGGTTGTTTTGACATCTCGAAGCTCGAACTCATATTTTTATGAGACCAGGTTGATAAAAACTTGCTAAATTTGCTCGCCCTCAGATCATTCAAAATGTAGATGAGCTTGTTTCATCATCATCACAGAATCTTAGAAATTTAGCATTACATCACTTGCTCACTAAATCAATCATCTACAGTGAATGGGTGCCATCAGAAAAGCTGATAAAAATAATCCACACCATTCCAGTCCATCAATTAATTTCTTTTTAATTGAAAAAAGCTGCATGTTTGTAAGAAACAAATCCATTGTTAAGGTGTTTTGACATTATTCCTTTGCTTCTGGCCAAAATATGAGTCATAATCCAAATAAAGTTTCCTAGAGAACAAGGGCTTTTAATTTAACTGGAAACAATAAAGGTAAAAAAGAATAGATGAATTACTTGTGTAGTATTATAGTGATATTTTTATTTTAACTGTTTGGAGTGGCATTCTGACGACACCCATTCAGTGCAGATGATCAATTGGTGAGCAAATGATGCAAATCTAATGAAGAAACAAACTCATCTATATCTTGGATTGCCTGAGGGTGAGTACATTTTGTCACAAGCCGCGCCTTTGTGCTGCTCTCCGGATCACAGCAGCGGGAACCATCGCCCAAGTTTTAGTTCCCCTCCGGACTCTTTTAGCCCACGCACCTGGGCTAATTTGCCACAGGTGTTCGGCATTTCATGCTCTATAAAAGCAGTGACTGGACGCTTACTCAACGAGAAGTATTAACTGCCGTTGGTGTTAATTTCTGAGCATTTTTTCTGTTTGTTTTCTCTGGTTACCGTTTCTTGGATTGTGTATTGACTTCTGATTTCTGCTGCCTGCCCCGACTATTCTGCCTGATCTACGACTACGATTCTGTCTGCCCTTGTTTACATCTGTCTGCCTGTTTACGAACTTTGCCTGTCTGACCACGCTCTTTATAAAGAGGTTTGCAAATGAATCCACACGACTTCCGTGATTTATCACAGAATACTTCGCCTAGCCCGGATCCAGCGACCTTAACACAAGTCATCGCCGAGGTGGGTCATCAAGCTTCTGTGCTCTCTTCTCATCAACAACAACCAGAGGAGTTCACTAAAATTACAAAGGTAAGTTTCATTCAAGCTTTAATGTCCACCACCACCGCGCTAGCCGCCGCATCAGCTGCGTCACCTCCGCCCGTGACCGTAACACCAGCAGCACCCGCATCAACCCCGATCGACTCGCACTTCCGGAAAAAAGGACGCCTGCCCTTGTGTACATCTGTCTGCCTGTTTACGAACATAATATGTCTGTTTATTAACACAGCCAAATAATGGTGGTTTAAATCAAGCTGAAACATACCATGATATTTGTCTTTGCAATGAGAACGATCTTTTACCATGTCTCATCTTTCTCCCAAGTGGTTGTGTTTCAACCCATCTTACTTCTCTAATGTGAATTTTTGATTTATTTTTTTTATGTAGTATAGAGAGCTGATTAGATTAAGAATTTAAATGACAGGTGGCTTCTAGGAGTTGACAAATGAGGGCTTGATGATGTCTGAAAAGAAAATTTCCAAAATGAAGCAAGTTATTGATTTCCAGTTAATTATTATATGATAAACATTAATGGATAAAAGATCCGTTTTAAAGTGGCAATTTTTTGCATTTATTTTTAATTTTACGTGGCTCGCATTACTTATTTCTGTCCTCTCTGATTCTTAACCAAAAAAATAAATGTTTGTATCCAGCTGGGTCACAATTGACTTCAATAGTATGGAAAAAATACTATAGGAGTCAATAGTGACCCAAAACAGACTAGTTATGAACTTTCTTCCAAGTATCTTTCACAAAAACAACAAAATCCATTACAACTGAGCTATTTGTTGCATCCAGTGGAGGCATTATGACTGATTATGAGTACTGTCTTCTTATCCGTTGTGTTGCATCATGCCTTGTTAACATGACCATGTCTACATTCGTGATCTGGAAAAATTACAAAAAAGCAAGCACTGCACTACTTTTATAAAGAATATCTCTTTGGTTTTGAAACTATAGTCTTGCAACTTTAGGGATCTTATCTATGCACCAACAGCGTGTAACACTCCAAAGAGAAAGGAAAACCTGAAATTGCATCATATGACTCCTTTAAAGCAAATCAGAATGACCCTTTATCTAATACAAGACAAGTGGCTTAAGTATGAGGTTCTCACACATCTCATCTGATTGATCTCTTCAGGGTTTAAACTGGTCTGACTTGGCTGAGAAAAAGGTTCAGAGTCCATTCCGACCTGAACTACGTAATGAGTTGGATGTGGGTAACTTTGCGGAGGAGTTTACAGGAATGGAGCCGGTCTATTCTCCTGCCAGCACACCACCTAGTACAGACCGCCTTTTTCAGGTACTCACACATGCAAACACACCTGTTCCTGTGGCTCTTTCATGGAGACACATGCATACAGTACATTACATCCAATTTCCTGCCACAGCCCTCCATTATTAATGTTAACTGATGTTGACAGTGTCACAACACACATGCATACACCGATGCAGTACATCTTTGAAACTTAATACCAAAACACCCTGATCATGTCACTAACACACACACACTTTAATGTAACACCTTCTCTGTCATGTATACCCTGTTCCATGATGTTCCATTAACAGTTTTATACATTCCTGCTGGGAAATAAGAGTTTAAACAAACCTTAGCTGGCCAAAACCAACCAGTCTAACCAGCTAAACACCAGCCTAACCAGTTTGGAAGACCAGATAGACCAGCTTAAAGAAATAATTGGCTTATGTTCATGTAATATTTTTCTGTGGATTTTTTTGAGAAGCGATTTTAGATTTTACTCTAACTCTGCAGTAATTCTGTCCTCTCTTGCTCTTAGGGCTACTCTTTTGTGGCTCCTTCTATCTTGTTCAATAAGAATGTGGTGATGGCGGATGTTCTGGATGCTCATGTGAATGTTGACAGGCCTGGTTCTGCTACAGTTCACCGCAGTGCTATGCTAAAGGTATACGGCTCCTCCCGAACAATGTTTGAAAGAGAATTTTAAAATGATGTTTTAGGTGGTAAAAAACAGTAAACATCATTGCTTCTTCTGTCTTTTTCAGGACTCACAGTTCTTTCACCACTATGAGCTTTGCCTTCAGGGGACTCCTCTGGGAGAGGGTAGTTTTTCTGTCTGCAGAAAGTGCAGACACAGGCAGAGTGGCCAGGAGTACGCTGTAAAAATCATCAGCAGAAGGTAAAGGAGACATTAAACCAGATTTGTTCATTGCCAAACCACATTTATGTCATAGCTTGAGTCTCTATTTGAGGTTTTTACAAATTAATTACAAAATGGGTTAAGCATTACAAGAACATATAAAACAATCAGAATATTCTAAAAGCTGATGCACCTCTTTTTAGTGGAAAAATTATGGAGGACCACTTCAACATAAAAGAATACAAAGATTTTTTTTTTCTCTGCGTGATTTAAAAATTAAGTGCATTTTTCAAATTTCAGTTGAATATTACAGTTTGGTCTAAATTCTAAAAGATTTCTTCTTATTATTATTATTGGAGAATTACCCTTAAATAATTGTGCTTCACTGTTATTCATTAGCAGCACGAGTTTGAGTTACGAGATTGCATTCCTGTCTTAATTTAATGAGATACTGGGATGCTATTAAGTAATAAATTAATAATAAATTTATTGTTGTCCCAAGTGACTACTATCATAGTTACCAAGACAAAGAATGTGTTTAATTCACTAATAATTGTGTGAGATTATTAATTTTTGTATGCACAGAAGAACTTCTTACTGAAAATTTCATCCTAATTCATAACAAAATAACTCCCCATAGCATAGTTAAATAGGTCTGTACGATGTGTTCCCAAACCTCATTCATAAGACATTTTATTTCCAACAATCCTTTAGCAGTAGAGGTTTTAGATATTGACAAAAAGAATATTGTCTTGTTTTTGGTTTCTGGGGTTTTGTCAGTAGAAAACATTTCCCTGCCTGTGTTTTGTGCTAGTATTTGGATAAATTTGGCCTGTCGTGGATCACTGACCTCCTGTGTTTTTCATATTCTGTACGATGGTTAGTTCACAGCAACAAACTTTTCCATCAAGAAGTGATGTAGTTTATGCACCACAAAAGACTATTTGTCCTAACCTTATTAGACGTATTGTACACATCTCCTTTGTCAAATTCTTACATTAAGTTCAGCTAGAATAATAAGACAGTAAAGGGCCGTTATTAGCAGTAAATCTTTGCACTGCAGTGGTGGTACAGAAGCTACATCTGAAGTGGCATTTTAGTCAATCAGAAGGTAGATTAGAGAGAGACATTAAATGTACACCTGATGTTTGTATCTGTCTCTCTTTTGTCCACTTTCAAACACTTCTGTCCTGATTTCTTTGAGAAAAGGGTCTGGGCAGGTATGCTGTTTTTTTATTTATTTATTTTTTTTATCTAATATAAAAGTTTAAATGAAGTTTAAAGGAAAATGATTCAAAGAGCAGCAGTTTTTCTTCTGCTCCCATAGTCACAAAACTATGCCCTACTAGAGTCAAGACTGGTAAGAAACTGTTGTGCATTTGATGTTTCGCCTTCCAACTAAACTGATTTTAGCCTGCAAAGATTCAAACCTTTTCTGGCTAGCACGTCTCATAAGGTTTAAGGATCAAATCAGTGTGCAGCAAGTGGTCTTTAATGCATTTAACCACATCAGCGTCTGAACTACACTCAAATTTAATTCGATTTTACTACTTTGTGTTGTATTTCATCCCACATTTACACCTAAAATGTATAAACAAGGCCTAAATCGAAGTAACTGTCTTTATGAATGGTTTATAAAATCATTTGAAAATGCAGATTCATTTAGTATTGAAACACCTCTGTGTGTTGCTCTGAGTCTAAGATGACTTTCTAACTTTGTTCTAATAGGCTACATCATGCAGTGATTAAATAAACTCTTACATCATGTTTTTGTTTGTTTTTTTGCTAAATGCGTGACATATTCGATAATGTCAGCTTGCACATTATTAAAACAACAATAATGATTTTATTGCAGATGAAACATATCGAACACCCCTACTCATAACTTTTCTGCCATTCTAGGATGGAGGCCATGACTCAGAAAGAGATAGCAGCACTACGCCAGTGTGAATCTCACCCCAACATCGTAAGGCTCCATGAGGTCTATACTGATCAGGTATGCCACCATAAAGTAACATTCTGCTCTTTTTAATACCCCATTGCTGTACAGTAGCCTATATCACTACCTACAACCCCAACCCCCCACATTTTCTTTGCTCTATCTCTCGCAGTATCATACTTATTTGGTCATGGAGTTGTTGCGTGGTGGAGAGCTGTTGGAGCGAATAAGGAAAAAGAAGATGTTTGCAGAATGGGAGGCCAGTCAGCTGATGAAGAGTCTGGTGTCTGCGGTCAGCTACATGCATGAGGCTGGAGTTGTACACAGAGATCTTAAACCAGAGGTAGAGAGACATGTACTCAGAAAAAGAATTACAGATATAAAAGATATATTGAATATTTTACACCAATTTGGCTGCTACATTTAAGTTACTGGCCATTCATAACTTCTACTAGTCAGAAAAGAAAAAAATTGACAGAAACTGAAATTAACCAACAAATGTAACATGTGGATGTAACAACAAAACAATCATTTCAAACCATTCTGTGTCAGTACTAAGGGGGTGCGATATTGATATACATTTGTACCTTTACAAAGCCATTTTTTCAGTGTGCATCATCTTTTGAGTCAAATTCTTACATTTAATCAATCAATTTTAATAATAACATTTAGGACATTAACAGATTCTGTCTCTGACAGTGGAAATGCACCTATGCTGAAAATTAAAGACGCCTCCATGATTTCACAGGGTGATCAAATACTTATTGACCACACTGTATATATATATATACTTTCTAATATGTAGATGTAAATGAACACAACGATGGACAGCCTGATATTTGAATTAATATTTTGAACTAAAATGCAATGACAAAATGAGCAGGCTTAATGCCTGTCTTTGTCTAAATGTATAAAAGGATGCTGTCAAGCGTTGAGAAAAGCATTATGCTCACATCTGTTGCACCCCTAACTGGCCGTGCTCTATTCAGTATCTCATTCTCTCATTCAGATCTCCCATCAGCTGTGTGATCATCACTCATAGTTTGCTTGATTTCACTCTGTGATATTATACATTCAGCACTCACTCTGTGCTCAGCTATCCATGTGCTGATTTGTCTCCGTGCAGTGGAATGTTAATGTGCCATCAACATGCAGGTAAAAGGACTGCAGACGAGAGACTGTCGACATTAATCTTCATCAGTGGGATTTTTTCCTAAATGAGATCTTTCAGCCATCACTTAGACCAACTGCCTTCAATACGATATGCACTGCACGTTTTAATACATTGAGATGCATCATAATTGGATCAGCAGTGCCAAAATGTCAAATCGTTGAATTTCAGAACCTCTTGTGGTTTGTGTCAATACATAGCCGTATGTCACGTATTGTCCCTTTTTTTTCTCCTCTGGCAGAACGTGCTGTTTGCTGATGAGTCTGATGACTCTGTGTTGAAGGTGATTGATTTTGGATTCGCACGGTTGTTCCCAGCGGGGAGCGGCAGTGCGCCCCTGCAGACCCCTTGCTTCACCCTGCAGTATGCTGCGCCAGAGCTCTTCCACAGCTCGGGATATGACCAGGCCTGCGACCTCTGGAGCCTTGGGGTGATCCTGGTAGGTTTGAGTGTATATAAGTGTATTTGAGGATACTTATTTTTATGGATGAAGCACTGTTTTATACTAGATTGCCAATGTGTTGTTTTATTCAAAGGAGAGTTCAGTGTTTAAAAATCAATACCTCAACTTAAATAAGTGGAAAGGTAACACAAATGTTTATGAATTCCAGAAGTAAACTTGAAGGTGCTTTTCACAGCCACTTCCTGTCTGTGCCCTTCAGATGTGTGCACTCACAAAACCGTATATCAGAAGTTTAAACTAATATGGTTTAAAACGTATGATTTCAGCACGATAAACATGACGATCAGGTACAAGCTGTAATGGTGGAGATCTGTTCTGGAAAAGAGGGAGTAGCAGCTCATTTGCATTTTAAAATAATGCCACGAAAATTAGATTGTTTCTGCTTCCACTCAAAATAGGAATTTTCAAAATTGTATAATACATGATCTGTGGGGCATTTTGAACTGAAACTTTACAGACACGTTCTGGGGACACCAGACTTGTATTATATATTGTAAAAAGGGGCATAATGTCTCCTTTAAATTGCTAAAAAGAACATAATTCGGTGTATTTGGTGTAATTCACTTCTACTTCTATTTGGGTTAAGTGTTAATGTTCCAAAAACAAATAATCTTCTACATACCGTACAATATTGTTGCTTTTTCTGAAATGCTAGGTGTGCTCTGATTGGCCAGCTATCCAGTGCATCATTATTGGCCAAATATCAAGTGTGCGATGGAAATGTTACCTTTACCATATTTAGAAACACACAGCATCTCCACAACCTGGCTGCAACAATATTACAGCGAGAAAAGCACCTTTATTTTGGCTTAAACACTTGGCATAAACGCTATGCAAATCGTCCAGTACAGTGGTGTAGATATTTGGGGAAGGCGTTTATATGTCTTAACTGTTATAAAGAATATCTAGTCTTTGTACAGTGTTGTATTCGGCTTTTTCACTACGATCGCATCCAGAGTCGTTTGTCCATCTGCTGTAGATGCTGATCTTTTATTGCTCGTTGGATCAACATATTGGATGTTTACGCTGAATATGCCTCTGCAGGTTACCCTCAGGATTCCCGGCCACTTTTGCCCGCATACTTTAATTTTACAGAACGATTTATCAGACCATTTGTCATCGAAGAAATAAAAGGTGTACCGTAAATACCAAATTCAATTAAACGTTTTTGTTCAGAACATTAAAAAAATTATTTTTGTGTTTGTTTTGGTTTTTGTTCCAGCTGAATGTCATTTGTTTTCGTTTTCCTTCCTTGAACCAGTATAGAGCCCTGATTTGACTACTTAAATCATTTGGTTACAGCTCTTGATATACTGTGTAGCATATGATCTTTGATCTATGTATTTTTAATTGGCTGGCTTGCTTTTTTTCCTGTCTATCCATATGTCTATCTCTCTTTTCATCTATCCGAGTCTATCTGATAGACTGCATGACCTTGAAACTACTCAAACCAACATCATCACCAAATGGCAACATTAAAGTTTATCTAAACCAATTTTTAAATCTAGTTGCTTTTTTATAATTTGAAAGTTTGTTTATAAATGTAAAACCAAAAATGTAATATAAAATGAATACAAGAAAACAAGAATAATGAAGTTACATAAACACTAGGCTTGCAACAAGCATATGTCATAAACCAAATCTCAACATATGTACTTTTCTATACAATAAACAGAATATTTGTGGTTGCAGGTGTTATAATGTCAACTCATTACACCTTAAATACCTTTTAGGTATTTCATCTTATTTAAGTACCATGCTTTCTTGACAACAAGTCACACATGAATATAAGCTGCGCTTGATTAAAATAGCATTGTTGAGAAAGAGAAAAAAACATTTAACTATAAAATTCAGAAAAATCAGGTGAGATGATTACAGAACAGAACGAAAAGCAGACATATGGCTTAATACAAATTAATATGCTCATATAACTCATGCAGCACAACTTCAAATGTATATAATCTTCTGTATGTAATGTAAGATATGGTGACTAAGCTGCTATTTATTTTGTGAACATAGATTTGTGTTTCAAGTGTTCCAGTATCCAAGTACAACAGTAGGCTTTGTATGTGCTGACAACTTATCCAACTTATTTTGGTTGACTGCACTTTAGTTTGTATATATATATATATATATTTTTTTTTTGTTTGTTTTTGTTTATATGTTTGTATATGTTTGCGTAATATAAAATGCTGAACAAGTGTTTTTTTTTTCACCAGTACACCATGCTGTCTGGTCAAGTTCCATTCCAAAGTGAAAAGAAAGGAATGACATCTTCGCATGCAGCTGACATCATGCACAAAATCAAAGAGGGAGATTTCTCATTGGATGGAGAAGCTTGGAAGGGTGTATCTGAAGAGGCCAAAGATTTAGTGAGAGGTACTGTTACTGAAAGAATCGAAATTTGCATGGGTTATGAAAAATCTCACTCCATAATCATATACAATCCACATGTAACACATTGATTCATTTGGTTGTTTTAAATTAATTGTGTTAATTTTAGGAGCCCTATTATGCCCTTTTACAAAATCTTTGTTTTGGTTTTTGAAGTGCATTACGATAGGTTTCATTCTTGATAGCTGATTTAGTTTAATTTCTGTTGTCTACTTAGATTTGCTAGCTGGCCCAGTGCGTTATGATTGGCCAGCCTCATAGAGCATTTTTTGTGTTTTTTCAGTGGTTGGAAATTATTTATGCAAGTGACTTTTAGAAGTCACAGTATCTGAAAGGAACTGTAAGTCCAATTGGGCCTTTTGGAAATACATAATAGGACCCTTTTAAGCATTACAACATAACACTAGCAATACATAATACATAATTGTCAGTAATAAGAAGTTCTAAAGTGACAACAGTGAACAATGATGTAAGCAAAGAATGTTTTTGATTGTGTATGATGTGACTTTCCAAATTTCCCAAATTTAAAATTCATTGGTAACTTTTAACATTTTCAGCAGCGTTTAGTATACATTTAAGCACCGATAAACCTAGTGCTTTTAATCTGGAAGCACACACATTTAACATTAACATTTATGCATTTGTCAGACGCTTTTATGCAAAGCGACTTACAAAAGAGGTACAAAACCAATTCTTCAAAGAGCCAACAATATTTGTATTATACAATGCCTTTGAAATATAGGGCCCACACTGTAACTGGAATCCTGTAGGAGCAGGGGGTTTTACATTTTCTGCAGGCAGGAGTGGGTGGTCAAAAATTGCATAAATTTGGCATGCAACAAGAATAATGAAGTTACATAAACACTAGGCTTGCAACAAGCATATGTCATAAACCAAATCTCAACATATGTACTTTTCTATACAATAAACAGAATATTTGTGGTTGCAGGTGTTATAATGTCAACTCATTACACCTTAAATACCTTTTAGGTATTTCATCTTATTTAAGTACCATGCTTTCTTGACAACAAGTCACACATGAATATAAGCTGCGCTTGATTAAAATAGCATTGTTGAGAAAGAGAAAAAAAACATTTAACTATAAAATTCAGAAAAATCAGGTGAGATGATTACAGAACAGAACAAAAAGCAGACATATGGCTTAATACATATTAATATGCTCATATAACTCATGCAGCACAACTTCAAATGTATATAATCTTCTGTATGTAATGTAACATATGGTGACTAAGCTGCTATTAATTTTGTGAACATAGATTTGTGTTTCAAGTGTTCCAGTATCCAAGTACAACAGTGGGCTTTGTATGTGCTCACAGCTTATCCAACTTTTGGTTGATTTTGGTTGACTGCACTTTAGTTTGTGTATATATATATATTTATATATTTTATGTTTGTTTGTTTTTGTTTATATGTTTGTATATGTGTGCATATGCATGCATGTATTTGTATTTTTCTCAGTTCTTGAGCTTGCTTTGATACAAGTACTCCAAAATCAGTAGGCAGTTCTCCTATGATTATATATGATTAGATATTATCCTTCCATATACAGAAAATCCATTTGGGTAACCTAAATGTGTGTCATTTAAATCAGATTTAAGTCTACAGTGCAAATTGAGAATTCAATCAGAAAAGACCTGTAAGGATCTGGTGCTGGTTTATGAAATAATCTGTGAAACTGTGATCATCAATAGTAACTGAATTGCAATTTTTTATAGGTTTAGAGCTCGGAGACCTGTGAAATTTACTTGTGTTCACCCAATACTTGGGAGTCTCTATTGATTACCACCTGAAATAGCTGTGAAATACGTTGTAATAGTTTTATACCACTCCAAATCTTTTGATGAGCGATTCCAGACCCAGCCGTCAGGGACCCACAGGCACTCGAACGCATTTCAGTCCAATTTCAGCACAAGTGCTTGTTATTATAGCTGTCATCTGATCAGCTAGATTGAGATGGATGAGGTTCAGTGCTTTGGTGGAAGGAAAGCGTGTGATGGTCCCTGAGGACGCTGCTTTAGTGGCTGAAGGATGCTTATATTGGCAGGCCCCAAATTAGCTTGCATCTGAAGTTTTATCTCCCTCTTCATCTTCACAGGTTTGTTAACCGTAGATCCTGAGCGACGGCTGAAGCTTTCAGCTCTGAAAGAGAATGCCTGGCTTCAGGGAGGTGGCGTTATGTCCTCCACCCCTCTCTGCACCCCTGATGTTTTGGAGTCCACTGGCCCAACTGTCCGCACATATGTCAATGCCACCTACAAGGTCCAGTATATCTTAGTATATTTTATATATTTGAGTATATTTTAAGTATATTTTATTCCATTTGTCTGCTGTGTTCAGTTGTGATGCACCCAAATCAAATCCTTGAGGAGTACAGACAATAATTATTACGCACTAGTAGTACCAGTTGGAATAACAAAAATAATGATTGTTTTTATGATTGCTGATGCTGGTAAATCCCTTCCTTCCCCAACATATTGGTTCATCTACGTGTTATTTGGAATCAAATACAAATTATAAATGCTTCTTACTCACTCGCTTTAAAAGTTTAAATCAATTTAGTCTCAACTAAAACTCAACTTTTCTTTCAAAGCAAAACCTATTAGAATATAATATTAAGTAAACAAAAGCAAGATTGTACACTTAAATGGATGGTTAACCCTAAAATTCTATTTATCTTTTACTCACCCTGATGTTTTAGAACCACTGAATACAAATAATAATTAAAAAAAGGTTATTGCAACTGTTTATTTCACAATTCTGACTTTTTTCTTAGAATTGTGAGATATAACCTTGAATTTGTGAGTTATAAAGTGAGAATTTGCTAGATATAAAGTTGCCACAAAAAAGAACTGCGTGATATAAACTCACAATTGGGTTATAAAAAACATTGCGACTTTACATCTCAGAATTCCTGCTTTATAACTCACAATTTTGTGAAATAAAGAAATAAAGTTTCTAGGAATTGCAATTCTATTCAGATTTTCTTTTTTCGTAATTGTGATTTATAAAGTCCTAGATTGGCTTCTGCGACTTTAAAGCTCATAGGAATTTAGTCTGGTCAAGCTACCTTACTACCAGCCTTCTGGCTTCTAGCTTAACCTACGTCCATCAGATGCCTCTGTATAATACTGGACGAATCTACAACCAATCAGACAACTCATTCAGCTGACGTATGTGTAACGACAGAATCTGAAGCCACCGTAACCTTCATTAAAGCAGTAGGAAAATGTCTTTACTTACTTTAATTATTTCTCCTCCGTTTTCAAAGAAAAGCTGTCATGAAAATTTCTCAAAACAGCTGCAACAGCAGTGTCGACCGATTGTTGCTGCTCGGTACATGCCATGTTTGAAAGCGGGTATGGTTTCCAGTCGCAGAACTGCTGCATCATCGCAATTACCTTTTTTATTTTTTATTCAGTGGCAGAATTGGGCTTTTATATCATTCCAGACCCATACCATTTTTGTTTGTTTGGAGCACAATGAATATAGTAAATAAAAGCTCATATGTTCTTACTTGATATGTAAATAAAAGTCTAAATTAAATGTGTTAATTAGCATTATCAAACGATTAATTGCGTCCACAATAAAGCTTTTTGTTAATATTATATATGTATGTGTATTGTGTGTGTATATGTATATATATATATATATATATATATATATATTACATAAAACACAAACTCTTTATTTTTGGATGCGAGTAGTCGCTATTAACACTATTGCTGTCAAATTATTAATCAAATAGAATGATTTCGTTTTTTTCAGAAGACTTCAATGGTTTGATTTAAATTTATTTATTTTATGATCTCTTTAAGAACTTTCTGAAGCGTCAATGTTTTGGTTGAGTACACTTTTAATGGACGGGGTGGAAATATCAAGTATCAAATATTGAAAATATTTTAATTTGTGTTTTAAAAATGCATTGAAGACCAATAACTGATGCAGTTTTGTACAAATTATTTATTCAGATTTTATTTTGTATGTAAATTGGGTTTATTGTGCAACATGTATCATATTTTGTACATACAGTGAATATTATTCATATTTGACTCAATTATGGCCATTTATATTTCCTTCACTCGAGCCACGAATGATGAGTGATTCACCTGGAATATTCTTACTGGCCACTCATAAAAAACAAAGCATTCACTAAAAAAACCGTGTCATAACTGTATTATGTTAAATTATGTTTATTTTCATTATCTGTATATGTACAAACTAAAATTAGCTAATGTTTTTCATAATGATATCTCTTTATTCCCACAGGCATTTAACCGGGGGAAACGCGAGGGCTTTTTCCTTAAAAGTGTTGATAATGCGCCGCTAGCAAAACGCCGGAAGATGAAAATGACCAGTACTGGTGTGGAGACGAGACGCAGCTCCTCCTCCTCCTCCTCTTCCTCCTCTTCCTCATCCGCTTCCCATTCCAAGACGCAGAATTGCCAATCTTTGAATCCCCACGAGGACCCCAAACTGTGACAGCTCCCGTTTGACTGAAAAGCAGCTTTGATGTGGTGAGAGAATGTTTTGCAAAAGCATTACAGGAAAGACCTATAAAAAAAAGACTACGCAAAATAACCTTGATATTGCAACAAATTCAACATTTATTGAAGTCTCTGCAGGAGTAAAGCCTTGTGCTGACAAGATCAACTGATCAACTTGGATTTTCAAGTCATTTGGAGGAAAGAGGATTTTTTTTTTATCAAGGCGGCTCTCTGTAAACACAATGCCAAGGAAATGATCTACATTATAAAATAGACTCCAATTGTGTTTCCTTTGTAATTTCTTTTCATTGTTTGAGACTGTAGACATTTTAATGAACGTAAAAAAAGATCATGTGGTGGGTACAGTATGTACCCACTTTTAGAAAAAAATCTTTTACCTGCAAGAGATGAGTGAAACACATGAAACTGAGATCAGGGAAAGCTGAAATATTAGGGAATAGTGGATAAGAAAGCCACAAGAGAGCAAAGCCATATGTGAGAATTAGAGTGGACTTCTATTTTAATGTATTTTAATGATCCACTGAGCAAAGCTTTATGTGAATCATGTACAGTCTATTTGCATATCACTACTTTTCTCGATGTTTGCATGGCTATAGTATTTTAAATATTTTAAATTTTTTTTTTTTAACAGTTGACCTATAAAGTCAGATCACACAAAGTCACTGAATCACCAGCTACAAATAGATCTTATCCACACTTTTGGGTGAAACTCACAGACATGTCAGTTGTATTTTTCCTCAAAATCAAAAGAAAAAAAAACATTACATTTTAAGAACATTTAAATACTAAAAATACTCTAATGTGGGGGTTTCTTCGTTTTAATTCAAATTGGCACAAATACAGCAATATATAGGCTACTTACAATATGAAGAGTTTGTTTGCAAAAAGCCAGTATTGTCAACTTATAAGTTATTGTGAGTTCACGTTTTGTTGCAGAAGTCGACATACTCCCTTGTTTTTGAACAGAAGCCAAAAAGTTCTTTTTAGGGAATCCGCACGCTGTATTCAGGTCAGATGACAAGGCTACTTTCACTTTGAAAAGATGTGCTAGCTGAGAGGACTTTCATCAAAGCTGAGATATAACAACTACAAACTTTGTAACTTAAGGAGATTACAAAGAATAAACAAGTGTTTTTCTAAACAACTCTTTAAAATCTGGAGTTATCTGCTTTTGCTATAAAGCAAACATTTAATGTGTAAAAAAACAAAAATACTTTCAATGAACTTTAGTTTCCTAAATTAGCTTTATTTGTTTAAGTTATTATTACTTAATCAAAACAACCTAACTACAGTTTGATTGATCTAATTTGGAATGCACAATAAAATTTTGTGATTTCTGAAAAAAATTAATAAATAAATAAGATGGAGTTATCAGTTTTTTGCAAACGAACTGTTCCTAAGTACGTTAATAATGTGAGGAAAAATAAATGTTATATATATATATATATAGCCAGAAATTCTTCACCGTTTCTGTGAGATTTCTCCTTTTTTTGTCTTGATCTTTTTACCTTGTGTCTTATTGCTAGTTATCACGTGAAGTGTGTAGACATCACTTTATATACCATAACTTGACCGGTTTGGATATATGAATCTCTGGCTTTGAAAACCAGATTTGGCTTTTATCAGTGTACTTGAAATGTTGTGCTTCATTAATAGTGTGCACAGTCTTGTCTCTTCTACTGAGCTGAGGGATTCCGACATCCACTGCCTGTTCTACTCTGCAATCCGTCGACTGTAAGGGCTGAGGTTCACAAGACAGCAATCAATCCCTCACGTTCTTAAGGGCTTTCACAATCACACATCCACGCTGTAATCGAGTGACCCTCGTGCACTGTGACGAGTGTGAGAGACGATGGCACTGGCATCCCTCCCTATTTCCCTTTTTTATTAACCGTCTTCACGGCCATTAGTCTTGCAATATTTTGACTTGATGTACAAGCATTCAGACATTTTAGTGCGGAGTCTTTCTGCTATGTGCTGTGTAAATCCACCGAGCGACACTTGGGATTCAGACTGCGTGTTGAGCTGACGGTTTTATTAAGATGCAAACAGGTGTCGAGTAAAACACCAGTAAAACACCTCCAGCAATGTTATATAAACTCTGCTTTTCTTTTAAGAGGTGTGAAGCTGGCAGGTATGAACATTTTAACAGTCGACCGGATTGTTTGGCACTGTTTTTATTAAAATAATGTATTCATCATTTGTTTGTGCCAAAATAATCAGTTAATGGAGGGTAATATTGTCTGTAATATAGTTTTGCACACAAGATGCACTAGTCTGGGCTTTCATGCCTTTATTGTTCACAAGCGATGCTTTTGTCGGCTTTATATTGATGGAAGCGGTGAAAGTGTTTGTGAAAAGACTGGAACAAATTCAGCACATTCTGATACGTATCATCAAGGGGTTCAAATGCAGAATTTTGCTCAGCATCTGCAATCAAAGTATCTTTCAGATGTAATCAGCGTAGTTACATCATGCCGTGTGATAAAAATAGGTTTGACTTTAGGCCTTTTAAAAGAATAGTTCCCCCCAAAAAGGAAAAATTGCCTAAAATTGACTCTCCCTCAGGTCATCCAAGATGTAGATGAGTTTGTTTTTTCAGATTTGGGGTAATTGATGGATTGGAGTTGTGTGGATTATGTTTTTATCAGCTCATTTAGACTCTTATTCTGACGGCACCCATTCATTCATCCTTTGATGAGCAAGTTATGAGATGCTACATTTCTCCAGATCTGTTCTGATGTACAGTAGAAACAAACTCATCTACATCTTTGGATGACTTGAGGGTGTGAAAATTTACAGCATTTTTTTTAGGTGAACTATTTCTTCAAGGGATGTGATATCAATGAAAACAGTGTGTTGTTTTTTTTTTTTTTTTAACTTTTTTTTCACTATCAAGTGAATCTGAATCGTTTAGTTTTTTTGTCGCACAAGTTTGTCATGTCAATGTATTTTGTGCTTTAAAAACAGTTATTTTATTTATTTCTTTGCTCTTTATATCTTTTTTCACAGTGTTATGGCTTTTTGCTTTATGTAGTTGAGTTAATTTTTGTTTGTTTAATTTGTCGGTAAGAACGAGTTGTCAGCTCTTATTAGATCATGCACTGCTTTTTGTGTAAGTTATACAGATGTACATTTTTGATCGCAAAGGTTTTACTAGACATGATTTGATGTCTGAAGTTTAGGGTGTGCTTGCTGTGTCTTTACGGCTTGAGTGTGGTCTGAGTATATTATGTTATTTTATGGTTCTAATTTGCATGTTTTGTTTTCTTTCTTTTTTTTTTTTCTTTTTATCTTTCCTGATAACTTAATGTTCCGTCTCTGCCAAAAAATGTTTTGTAATAAATAAAGAGAATTATAGAACAGAAATGAAACACACTGTTATAAGAATAAATGACATGCATTGTTGTGCATTAAGGACATTGCTGAATCCAAAGCATAAAATATAAAAATATACTACACTCCAGCGTTCTTTTCCCTTTTTAAGCCAGTAACATTTTATGTTTTTTATTTTGGTAGTTCAGATCCATTGCATTATCTTTGAGTGTTGTCTTAAAAGGATTCATACTCAATTTAAAATTTTGTCATCCTTTACTCGCCTAGATTGACAACACTTGAAAGTGACTGTTGGCACAATCTGAAATGAATGAGGAAATGAAAAATATTATTTGTCCCTTGCACCTCCACAGCCCCGATCCTTGATTCTGGACACCTTATTGAAGCTTTGAGAGTGTTTGTGACCAGAGAATGTAGCCACAGGCTCTTGAAGGACCATAATCCATCTTTGATGGCAAAAGGGAGTTTGAGGCCAGCTGAGAATGGCACAATGTAAAACAGACACATAATTCTTAAATGTTATTTTTAGAATCAGCTATTGTGATTTTCATCACATTTTAAATGTATTTTGTTTTGTATATGATGTAAAAGATTTGAAATATGTTTTTAAAAAAATGCTAATTACTTGTAGCTAGCAAATGTATTAAATACAGTTCAATATTCTTTTCATGCTAATTTTAGCACTTCGACAATAACAGCCTGATATTTTAAACAATGGCTAAAATATTCACACACATGCACGCAGACAAACTTTTAATTATATGTTTATTAATTTTTCTCTATTGGTATTTGTGGGTTCTCCAAAAAAACGTGCATCACGAATGAATCACTTGATCTAAGCAGTAAAGGGGTTTGTCGTTTATTTCGCAGTTCATTTTGAGACATAGGGACAAATGACTCAAGCATTGTTTTCTACAGTTTTTCTTATGATATCAAAAGAAAGAGTTTAAAATATGGGGACCCTTTTTGATTAAGGTCTGTGCCCTGGTAACGTACTGATAAAAAAAAATGTTTCTGCTGTGATCTAAAGCTTCTGAACATGAACAGTAATGTGGCTCTCAATATATCTTAAAATCTTCCATGTTCCATGACGTAATGCTCCAGAGGCGACACCTTATTTCGCTCCTGCAGTTCTCAGTGAAGCACACCAGATGTCAGTAAAACTCTTACAGCCTCTCACCAGGAGCCTTTGCATTGAAAACGTCGCGTCAAAATGGCCCTAATGCGACTGTCAACGAGTCATTAATCAAAGTGATGTGTAAGCGGATCATTTGCATAGGAAATTGTGATATATGGAGCATGACACAAATGGATATGAATGGAACAGTAAATCAAAGAGATTCCATCAATTATAATTGGCCCCTTCTGGCTGTGACCCAAGGTCTACTGGTGTCTGCTTACACGCAGCATTTGTTATTTCAGAAGCTCCTTGCAATGAAGCAGACATACAAGCACATACAAATGTCTTCACATCAGTGCCAAAAATGAATGAAACGTCAGCTGCCACACTTCAGCCTGACCCGTAGTAAGTTAAAGTGTCTCACACTTTTAGGTTTACTATAGTGTCTTCTCTCACTGGCTCTCGCTGCTGAATTATTGAGCTCACGGAGAGTGAGTGCGACCCCACCGGTGTCAGTAAGAGCGCTGAGCTTGATTTCATGGCATATCTTCAGATTTCCGCATGAATCTTTCATCTCGCCTTTCCAAAAAAGCTTTTCATTATTAAAAAGCCAAATATGAGTACAGCACTATGGCCTACCCGGCACGCAGAGCGAAAGTGCATGATTGTTGCTTACTATGACACCTCACTATACTTTAACAACATCTCCTTCTCAAACCAAAGCCCTGGAGGAGGTAGAGGTCTGTTCGAAGCGTATAGGTAGATATTAACAGTTGAAACAGTTCCGCTGTAAAAATGCTACAGCAATTATATGTTAATTGCTTTGCTTAGTCTGCATAATAAAAGAAAATTTCATTCAATTTTACAGTCAAATACTGCTAAATGTACAGTTTTTTTTAGAAGTAAAACTTAAATTTGCTGCATTAAGCAATAGTAAAATTTTAGACAATTTACTCACCCTCAGGCCAAAATGTAGATAAGTCTCGTCATGCGGACAGATTTGGGAAAATTTGCATCTCTTGCTCACCAGTGGGTCCTCTGCAGTGAATTGGTGCTGTCAGACATCAAGTCCAAAAAACTGATTAAAACATTGCAAAAAATCCTCAACACAACTAATCAATTAACATCTTATGAAATGAAAAGCCTTACCTTTGTAATAACCAAACCCTTTAAGATGTTTTTAACTTCAAATCTTTGCATCATTCTTTATTCAAAATATTACTATCTCCAGTGAAAAAAGTCATCACTTTCTTAATCAGTAGGAAGAAATGTGCACAAAACAAGGAACATTTATTAAAACAATCCAAAAGAGCCCAAAACAAATTTGTACAACGGTGCAGACTTTTTTTCACTGAAGGAAGCATTAATATTAATTATGAAACCATTTATTTATTTATTTATTTTTTTTCAGAATTAAAACGTCTCAATTTGTTTATTACAGACAGGCAGCTTTTTAAGAAACAAACACATTTACTTCTTGAGTACATTTATGTTTTGAAAAAAAAAAACTATTCAACAAACCTGTAATAAATACGAACGAATGAAATACAGTTTTGTACTGTGAGGCTTCGGCTATCTCACAGGATGACATACTATTTACATACTACTCATTTTATTATTTTTGTATAAAATGTTAAATTTGTTTGCGATTTTTACAGTGAATTTTGATGTTTACCCATCAACTGCTGTAACATGCAGTTACCAGGTAACTGTAAGATACTGTCAACATTGCCAGAAATCCCTTTCATCTCACATATTTGATAGAAATAGTTTCTTCTTATTTATACATTAAGTCACTTTTTTTAGTCACTTATATTTATGTAGAGCTTTTAACAATACAGATTGTAGCAAAGCACTGAACATTATCAAGTAGAACAACAGAGTAATGGTAATGGATAATGACGAGCTAAAACTTTATTTATCAAATGCAGAGACGGTCTCTGTAGTCAAGATGACGGAAATCACTGGAAATCAGACGTCCCCAACTAAGCAAGCCAGAGGCGACAGCGGCAAGGAACCAAAACCCCATTCGTGAAAGAATGGGGAAAAAAACCTTAGGAAACCAGGCTTAGTTAGGTCCAGTTCTCCTCTGGCCAGACGCCCAGCACCTAATTTCCAGTTCAATTTTAAACACGTTAGATTGTGTAAGGATTTATAGGCCCGGTTTCACAAACAGGGCTTAGCTTAAGCCAGGACTACTTTAACTACTTAGTTAATAGTTCTAAATATTTGGGTATAATCATTGATTATGAACTATGTTTTAGAACTCATGTTAGTAATATGGTGTCTAAGCTTAAGATAAAGCTTGGCTATTTTTACAGATCAAAATCATGTTTATCCATTCACGCTAGAAAATATTTGGTGATTGCTACTTTTCTTCCCATATTAGACTATGGTGATCTGATGTATGTGAATGCTTCTGTCCAGTGTTTAAAGAAACTGGATGTTGTGTATCATTGTGCATTACGTTTTTTCACTGGTTGTGGTTATAGGACACATCATTGTGTCCTTTACTACACAGCTAAATTGCCCTCTCTTTTATTTATGTAAGAAGGTACACTCACTTGCTATGTTTTATTTACATTCTTGGACTAGCTCCTACTTATTTGAGTGTCCTTTTAATAAGAAATCACGGCCATTACGGATTACTTTCAAATGATGTCCTACACTTGTTGGTCCCTCGTGTTAAAACAGAATTAGGAAAAAAAGCTTTTATGTTTGCAGCACCTTTTGCCTGGAACTTTCTTCAAAAATCGTTGAAAATTACGGCTTTTATTTCTTATAGACAGTTTACTTAAACTCTGAAAAATATGGAATATGGAGCAATGTAATTGTTAAGCATTTGTTTTTTTTTGTGTATTTTATGTGTTCTTTTGTATATGTTGGAAAAATTGTTCTTTGTTTTTTATGCTGCATCTTGGCCAGGTCTCTCTTGTAAAAGAGATTTTTAACCTCAATGAGTTTTTACCTGGTTAAATAAAGGATTAAAAAAAAAAAAAGCCAGTGCAGTGTTGACAGAACCGGGCTAATATGCTCATACTTCCTGGTTCTAGTAAGGACTCTAGCTGCTGCAT